>JAUTDX010000923.1:0-82288 GCA_030844895.1 Ambrosia x helenae
AACTTGACCCCCTAAAAACAATGGATAATAGTAATTTGAATCAAGAATCTATGTTGATAATAGTTTAGATAGGTACAGAACTAAATGAATAAATAAAAAGTAAATTGTAATTTAAATGGAGTTTCCGACAACTTGGTTTTGGTTCGTATTCCGATCTTTTTCACACCCATAGGTGTAACAAAAAACTTTTGGACTTAGAGATTAAGGTAAATAAGTTAAAATCTAAACCATTTTGTAAGGGGTTGTTTGGTAAGCTTATTATATATATATATTAAGTTTAGGACACTTCTACAGTAAAGTTTGGACTTCAAAACGTGTTTGTACCATTGCTTTTTATACGTTTGGATCCCTCACCCGCCCCCTTCCCAAGGCTGATTTTCGGAATCGAGTGCAGAATGTGGTTCACAGTAATTCATCGACCTCTATGAACCAAGAGTTTCTCTTTAGCCGGCTAGAGTGTGCAATCCAAAAGAGGGTAGCGGCACAACTTTGTTGCCTATCTATTTGTCATTCTCATGTAATTTGTTACGGTTGTGAAATGAAAAGTTTAGAAAATTACTAGTTTACCCGTTAATTTCTAATGCAATTTTTGTATTGGTTATATTTTTGGAAAATGATATGTAGGGTTATATCAACATAATAAAACCATGCAATAAGTACGTGAAAGGATTCCAACCAAATAGTTTAATTCAAAGTAGAATAGATAGCTCAGTGCATAAATTTCAGGTTTGTCGATTATTATGACCAAAAAAAGCACTGGTCATAACTTTTCATCACAAAACTATATAATAAATTCAACTTCAATTCCTTTGAGCAATCTCATCTCCTTACATCGCCAACCGGCTAACCAGGACCGAAGCTCGGACTGCTCAGCCGATGGCGTTTTAGGAGCCACATTCAACCATTTTTCCAAGTTCTTCAAAAGATCGAAACGATATTAATCTATTAGATTTCGTCGTTTTGATCCTGGAAACATGGATTTCTTGGATCCATTGTGTTCTTATGTCTATTCTCCATGGGTTTCTGTCAAGAAAGCATGAATATCAATCATCTCGATCCCGACTCCTTCCAAGACCTTTGATCATTGAATTTTCTGAATCGCGGCTCAAGAACATGAGCGATGACATTGCGATACATTGCACGAGTTGGAGGGTCGCGGTTGAAGCAAACAATTTGAGTCCATGGAAAACTATTCCAAAAGAATGTGCGGATTATGTTAAAGATTATATGTTGGGTCGGTCTTATAATGTTGATCTTGAAAAGGTTTCAAAAGAATCTGGAATTTATGCCAAGAGCCTGCAATTGAAAGGAGATGGAATGGATGCTTGGGTTTTCGACATCGATGAAACCTTGATCTCCAATCTTCCTTATTATTCTGACCATGGTTACGGGTATTATTATTATTATTATTATTATTATTATTATTATTATTATATTATTATTATTATTATTATTATTATTCGAATAAATCTTTGTAATGGTTTTATGATTCTTGACTTCTTTATTTCCATATAATCTTTCACATAATTGGCATATTTATTTGGAAATATATAATTGCCACTATCAAGATTCTAATCAATTCAAGAAATACCTTCTTGAATTGTACCCATCAAGTTATAATTCAAGAAAATTGGGTGAAGCCTTTTATGATGATTGAATTGTGATCATAACAAATTACAGAGGATAATAGGTAAATGCGCAACAAGCTACCCTGTAACCCTTTTTTGAATTGTAAATCCTACCCTGCTAACTCCTTTTATATTATTAAAAAAATATAATGCCACCACTAAGATTTGAAATCTTGATTTGTTACATAAAGAACCAAGATAGATTGATTGTGAATCTTTTTTTTAGTAAATTTGTTTATAAACTTATAATCTTCTTATGTTTTCTAAAAAATAAATGATAAATTAGGAATTTTCAAGAAATTTCTTGTATGAATTGTTGTGGGAACATACATAGGTCGGAATTTTTCAACAATGTGCAATTCGACAAATGGATTCTTGAAGGAGCGGCACCAGCTATTAAACCAAGTTTGAAGCTTATACGAAGAGGTTTTAAGCCTCGGTTTAAAGATCATCTTGTTAACAGGGCGAAACGAAAACAAAAGGAACGTTACTATTACAAATCTAAAGCATGCAGGATATCATAAATGGGATAAACTCATTTTAAGGCAAGTTTTATGAAACTTTTTCATTAGAGTTAAAAGGTTCACAATACATATATATTAGTTATAATATATTATACCTTGCTTTGAGGGCGCGCCTGTTTTAATGAAGTTCATTTTTCAAATATATATTATACCAAAGTTATATAGAAATTGATTGATTAATTCTATTAAAAACATTGAAAAATCACAGAAATGATAACGACCGTGAAAAATCGGCAGCTGCATTTAAGTCGGAAAAAAGGAAAGAGATTACGGAGGAAGGATTTCGAATTCTTGGAAACTCTGGAGACCAATGGAGCGATTTGGTTGGCACGTCAATGGCTACCAGGTCGTTTAAGCTTTCGAACCCTATGTATCATATACCTTGATTGGTTATGCATATAGTTCATTTTCACTAAATTTGTTTAAATACCCTTTGTACATGATGTAATTTTGTTCTCGACAAGCATTGTTTGTTTCATAGACACACATGTTTGTTGGTCTCAATCTCATTTGGAATTCCATCGTGTTAATAACTAATAGTCACTACTACCTTTTAGGTGTCATCTGATACATTGTCAAGTTAATCGATTTCAAAGTACATAATTTAAGTATCTATTTCAATAATCATCATATGACAGTCGATTTCAAAGTACATACATTAAAAACGATCTAAGAGGCGTGCATGGTTCTTATTTATATGTAGTTTCCGGGTTCCTATATGTAATAGTATGTTCAAAAATATATGTACTATCTTTGCATTATTAGTGAATTACCTAGACATAATTAATGAATTACCTGAACATATTATGTTTTTTACGGATGAACAAAACCCACTAAAAAGTCGTTTTTTTTTCCTTTTTGTATAGCACTATGGTAATCGTTGGAAAAATAATAAAACACTTGTTAATTTTGTGTAATTGTTTTAAAAAAAAATGTTGTATATAAAAGTTATTATCATTTAAATTTCGTGGAGAAAGTGCATGTGTCATGCACATGAGAGAGGAAAAAAACTTTTGAAAGGAAATCAAGGTGATGACCTCATCAAATGCCATATGTTTCACCTCTATTCTTTTATTATATACTAGGTATATAAAAATGTTATGACATGTATGTTATGATGTCGTATAGAAATTAATGTACTATAATATGAGAAAGCAACAATTTTAATTATGTGAATAAAAATGAAAACGTATAGTAAAGAGAAAATGTATGTTTGGATGATGAGCAGAGCAGCAGAAGCAACCATTGTAGGGGGTGATTGAGGCGGTGGTCTTAAAGATGTAGCTTTTTAGAAACGACTGATTATGACCTATTCTACTCTGGATGAAAACATAACTCTTATTTACAGTTTCATTTAGTATAAAAAATTCATTAGAAACTTGTGTATCAAACGAGTTATAACATTTTTTTATTATTAGGTTAGAAAATTTTATATTATATAGGGCTAGATCAATAAAATATTAAATGGTTTTCAATAAGCGAAAATATAAAAAAAAATTAGTTAAGAAAAATATATAAGAGATAAACGTGAAATTATGATTTAATAATATTATTTCATATGAGAGAGAAATGAGAAATCATGAGATTTTTATTTATTATATACTTAAGTAATAATAATAAAGATAAAAATTATAAATTATTAAATATTGAATGAATTAGGTTATTCATAACCTAATTTTTTGGCAAGAATTCAAGGGTAAGGATGTGAGGATGGCCTCACCAAGTGACATGTGCTCATCCCAATCATTTTATTATTGTTGGTCCTAGAAGCATCCGCCAAACCTTTTAACTAAATGGCAATGTGATTTCAAAACAATATGATAATAGTGTGCGGAATAAGAAATCAAACTTTAAGAAAACATAGCACACACAAGTGTTAAGATTTTTTTATAGTGTATATATTAATCACATTTTCAAGGATCTCTTTAGCTTTACAAAAGAATTGACTCAAAAAATTCTATGGCCGGTATGAGTGTGGTGTGGAGTTGGTATGCTAGAGATATGTCTAAGTATCGTTTTCTTTGCTTTGTAATCTCACAACTCACTTCACACTTGGCACTCTTCGTCGACGGATAATGTCTTCTATCTATAGAGAATAGTTGACTCAAAGGGGTGAATAAACGATTTGTTTATTCCCACATGTATTCACTACATGATAACGATGAGAATCATCTTTGCATTGTTTATTGTCTCCATGTCAATTTGCATGATTTTAAACTTTCCCACTTGTTGAGATCCCAGATTTCTTTCCAGAAATCTATAGTCATCTGGAAATGATGAATTTAGTTTCCTTTTCTTTGTTCCTCTGAAATCTAGTTCTTCCGCCCAGATTTCAGTCTTCTTCTCAAATTTCATCAGTTAGGAGTTCTTCTTGTCTTTGGTTGTCTTGTTCTTTAAAGAGATCTTGTTCTTGGATTGGTCTTGGCCTTGATCTCTTCATCTGGAATGTGTTATGGATGTGTTTGTCTTGAACCAGCTTTTGGATTCCTTTCTTCAGTTTTCTTCAACACTTCCATTTTAAGATTTTAGTGCTAACAATTGTAGATATAGATATATAGATATAAATGTTAACCTAAATTGGATATATTGAGAAGACCTCAGAACCCAAGTTCCTTTTTTTTGTTCTTAGTTGCCAATCTAACTATTAAGCGATAAAGAACGATTAAGTAATTCGAGAAAGTATGAAGGTAACCAGGTTCTTGTAATAGTCGATATTGCGACACCAAATTTCAAATATTGGTGATGTTAGGTTCTCAAGAAATGATGGGAATCAATGGTTGAAACTTGAGAGTGCGTATCATGTACCAGGGATGACGAAGAATCTGATTTTGGTTCCCTAGATTACGGAAATAGGAAAGTATGTGCTTTTCGAACCAATAACGTTTATGTGTACATAAATTCGAAACAAGTTCCATACCGATACTACAAGGACGTAATAAAGACACTCCGTGTATCTGCTCTCAACAGAATTGGCCTATGTAGGTAAAACAGAGAGTCACAAAAGTTCGGATCTCTGGCACTATATATGACAAATTGGATCTTATATCAAAGAAGGATATTGTAAATGGCTTACCTGTAAGTACACTTCGTGTATGTCCCCAGCTAGTGATAGGTCAATTTAGTCGTAGGTTAGATTATAGTGTGTTAGGCAAGGTTTCGTTTGAGATTTGATGTAATTTGTAATGTGACTATTACATCATCACCAATATTTGAGATCTGGTATCGCGAGTTATTGAATATTAAAATTTGCAACAATCTGATTACCTTCATACTTTCTTGCAGTACTTAATCTTTCTTTATCGCAGCTCAAGAAAAACTAATGCAAATTAAAAAAATATAGATATAATTATCAAAACTAACAATGTCGTGAAGTGAGAGAATTACTGCACACTTATTTGATGGCATTCAAAAGGAATCCTTATGACAAAGAAAGACATATCTTGAGCCACACATTATGAAGAAAATGATAGTAAGTACTTCTCCATACTTTGCTGGCAATGATAGGAGTAACCACAGTCCAGAAGCCAATTATAAATCCAAGCACAATGCTGATGATAAGTCCCCACTTCTGGTCATTTGATTCATCATCAGCTTGTTCTCCTGCTCCACCTCCTGTGCTTGCATCAGGTGTCCCCCGATTCTTGTTGCATACCACTGCAAGTGGAAGCCCGCAAAGCATGTTCGACATGAAACTTGACTCATTGAAGCTCTGCAGCTGAGTGCTTGTTGGGATTCTCCGGTTAGTTTGTTGGAAGACATATTCAACCAATTTAAGGTTGTCAAGCTCGCCATGCTCCACGGAATCCTCCCCTCAAGCTGATTCACAGACAAATCTAGAGATTCAAGTAATGTCATTTTACCGATCTCTTCTGGAATTCTTCCAGTTAAATGATTTTCGGATAAATTCAACCAGCGCAAACTTGAGAGGCCCATGAGTTCCTTCGGAATGGGGCCAGAAAATTTGTTTCTTGAAAGATCCAAGGTAGTAACTAGATACAAAATTGATCCATATTCTAACTCTCTTCCTTTAGTCACCAACAATGCACTACCAAGAACTCGAATTTGAAATAACATATCATATAACACAATTGGACTTGGTTGTTGCCTTCCAGACATTATGGTGAAGTTGTAGAAGCATGTAGGGAGGGCTCCTGAAAGGTTGTTATGAGCGAGATCCAAGATTTGAATGGACGAAAGATGACAGAGTTCTTTTGGGATTTTACCCGTCAACCTGTTCAATCTGAGGCTGAGTAGTTTCAACTGTGTTTCTTCTGCCTTTATCAACAATGGTATGCTTCCGGTGAATTTATTCTCAGAAAGCTCAATAATTTGTAGGGTTTTTGAGTTTAGAAGAAATGCAGGTAGCTTTCCAGAAAGATTATTGTTGCGGATGTTAAATGATAATATGGAAGATAAGCTCTCTATAGATCGTGGGATTCCACCAGAAAGATTATTATTCATAAAGTTTATGACCGATAAAGCTTGCCAATTCATCCAACAATCTGGAATAACGCCTGACAGGTTATTATTGGCCAGATTAAGAACTTTTAGCGATCTATCTCTTTCTAAACGAGGACATAGGAATCGCTCAAGAGATCCTGAAAGATGATTGTAGGATACATCTAGAAAAAGAAAGTCAGCTTCATTGAATTTCCCAGGTAATGGACCTTCAAAACGGTTGTTACTTAGATCTACGACTGCTCCTGGAGCAAGGATACTAAGATCTTCTTCCAATGTCCCCCGGATACTATTGTGAGATACATTCAAGAAACCAATATTGGAAAATGAGCTCCAAAACCAACTAGGAATCATATCGGAAATTCCCGTGTTGCCTATGTCTATTTCTGTCAAATTTCTTTGTGACTGGAGCCATGAAGGAAACCGAGGGCCTAGATTCCAAGAACCTATTTTGAGGACGCTAAGTTTGAAAGGCGGGGTCCAGTTTTTAACGCTTAGTCTTAGCGTTAGCATGTTTGCTTCTGCCCATAATGTGGTCAATGCTGCTAGATTGGCAAAATGATTTTCTGTGACATCTCCGGTCAACAAATTATGATGCACACTCATATAATTTAAGTTCCTTAGCTTTCCAATACTTACTGGCAGGCTTCCATTGAGCTTATTGAAAGAAATTTCCAACCATTCCAATGATATTAAGTTCCCTATTGTATCAGGAAGCTTACCAGAAAGAAGGTTAACATTAAGCCTCAACACCTTTAAAGATGACAATCTTCCTAATGAATTTGGAATTGTACCAGGAATGAAATTGAATGCAAGATCAAATGTGACTAGATTTTGAAGTACTCCTATTCTATCTGGTATTTTACCAGAAAGGTAATTGGCACTGAGAGCCAAATGATCCAACTTAGGTGATTTACATTCACAGAAGTTATTCAGAAGATATGACACATCTCCCCTAATATAGTTAGATCGGAGATCAACATACCTTAAGTTGCACAGGTTTCCAAATGAGTTTGGTAGCGTCTCATTGATAAAGTTTTGTCCCAAGTCAATACTAACAAGAGAAGTCATGTTATGAAGACCACCAAGAATGGAAGTTGAAATATTGCAGGTACTAATGTCTACGGACACAAGACTAGTGACGCCCAACAATCCGCTCAAGACGGATGTTGAAGTCATAAAATCATTTTCAGAAACGTGAACGATTTTTAGTTCAGTCATGTTGTGAAAACCACCCACCCTTCCAGGAACTGGACCATGGAAAAGGCATCTAGTCAAATCCAAGGAGACTAGCTTAGTTAAACTAAAAATCCACCAAGGCATCAAACTGTCAAAAATGTTATAAGAAAGATCAAGGACAGTTAGTGAAGTAAAATTAACTTTGGGTAGCTGATGAGGAATTTCAGTAAGACTGCATGAAGGCAAGTGCAATTCTACCAAAGATGGAAGGTTACTAGTAACTTGAAGCCAGTCAGATGCACTGCTAAGATCATAGCCAGTCAAATCTAGGAATTTCAACGAACGGAGACTTGACAACCAATGCATACTGTCCATGGGAACGTTAATTAGCCATGGCCCGTTTCCTAGATCAAGGACATCCAACCGGGAGAGATTCCCGAGTTGGTGAGGAACTCGACCATAGAATTGAGACATTGAGAGATTAAGATATCTCAAGTTCCGAATAGATCCTATGAAACTAGGAATTTGTGTAGCACCAAAATTGTTGCAGCTCAAGTCTAGGTACTTAAGTTGCTTTAGCAACAGAAGAGAACAATTAATGTTTCCCTTGAGCATCAGAGTTGACGCATCTTCACGTTCAGGATCAGGTCCTCGAAGGTGGAGCTCTTGGACATGACCGGTAAAGTTATCACAAACGATTCCATCCCATGTGCAACAGTCGATGTTTACACGGCTCCAAGAAGAGAGCATGTTACCATCATCTATGAGATCATGTTTGAACTCTAGGAGTGCCAGTCTCTCATCATCAATGCACAAAACCCGTGTCGGATTGTCATTACATAGACAACTAGTACACAAGGTTAAAGCAATGAATAGAAGCCAAAAATGCGTGAAAATTTTCATATATGTGTGCTTAGGATTACAGAAATTTTGAAAACTGTAACTAGAAAGTATGTTTGAAGGTATCAAATGTATTTGAACCTATATATAGACAGTTTAGACACACATACTCTTAACCACTTGCATTGTGAACACAATTGTCAAGATATGGAATAATTATGGCAATCACTAATTCAAATTAACCAGTCCAGTCATATCTTGGATCAATTTGCGTCAACTCATTTGGCATTTTACTCGATATTCTAGTGTAGGTTATTAGAAAAATAGCAGGAACCATTGATGTGTATATGCACAAAGTTTACTTTAAAAAGTTATTTAATAATGTGGTTAAGTCACGTTTTCTCACAAAAGATATCTAACTATATTTACCAAAGTTATACTGTACAAATGTTTAATTTGGTTGGACAAAAAACAAGTTGCATAAAAGTCAAGGAAACTTCCTTTCACATTACCTCTTAACAACTTGCAACATCACAATCTAGAAACTTATTATTAGATTCTTTGACGGGACACACTGACTTTTAAAAAGGTGCTATTATTTTTCCCCTTTCCAAACTATAAAAACCTACTTTTCGTTTTTAGAGAAAAACTTTCTATTTTATATTATTATTGATTTCTTATATCCACAAAATACTTTAATCTAAAAGTGATTCACACAATTCATAAACTTTCTATTTTATTATTGACTGAATCTAGATACAAATAATCAAAACCACAAGCTCTTTATTCTACTATCTACAAGACTATTACAACGATAATCTATGATAAAACGACTAAGGAAACGTTATATAAAAGTCCTAAAAGCTTCCACCGCCTAAGTGAATGGGCTTGTAAATGGGCTTGTTATTACTGGACATATATTATCTTGGGCTGAACGAATATTAATGAGGTCAGCCCAACACTAGCCCAATGCAATTAAACATAATCATCTTCTGATGTGCTTTTTATCATAACAGCATCTCAGCTCCAAGTCAGCAATCGAGCTAAGCTGCCACCTCAGCATTATCCGCATCAGCGTCCAGTAATCAGCCACATCAGCAGTCCAGTCAGCAGAGAAAATAATAATAAGATGTAATTAGTATATGTAATAAAATTGAATAGGAAGATATTATAATTTTAACAAAAACATACACATTTTTGTAGAGAAAATTTCATAAATACTTGCAAATAAACAGATTTTAATATCCAAAGTTTTTGCAACACTCACTAGTACATTATTCAGGTTGTTTCATTGTATCTTTGGAGCAAGTCAACAGTCACACACAACACTTAGTTAGACAACTTTTCTTGAAGTAACAAGTATATATATTTTTTACTTGATAACACAGTTCACCAAATATATAAAAACTTGACCAATCCGAAGACATACAATGCGTCGAGTGTGAGTATAAGAAGCTTATAACTGTTATGATTCAAATAATTAAACATAGTTTTGTAGCATTGTATGGGTGAGAGGAGTGTCGCTAGAGAATGAATATACGGTATCTAAATGGTGACAAAATCAGGCTTGCAATTGGTTGGGACTCAGGTCTGTTCATAGTGGGATGGAACAAGAAACTGGATCAATGGACTAGGACTTAACATATCTAAACAATATTTATTATTGGCTTCACAGAAGGGACGACAAAATGATGGAACAGTGGCATTGTGGCAATGTTTTTCTGAGTATTGGATTTATATAACCCCAACTATTAGTTATTGGTCACCACCAGTTCCAACTAGCGAAATATGTGCTGGTCGGTCTCACCTTTTAACATATTGGCCACGAACTGGCTATGACTAAAAATGAATATGTTCCATTTAGAAAATCAGATAGTATATTGTTAGTCATAGTCCATTGGTGGCCAATATATTAAAAGTTTGGACCAGCGGCACACATTTCCTTAGTTGGAACTGGCGGCGGCCAATTTTTAATAGTTGGGATTATTTAAATCTATTAGTCTATGTTTATGATAGATCTCTATGTAATCCTAAATTGGATATATTGACAAGACATGCAACCCAAGTTCATCTTTTGTTTTTAGTTAGAACTAGATGGCGTCCCTGCATGTTGCGGCGGGGGAATCTAACGACTGTGTTTTTGTACAATTTGCTTGCTAGTAATCTATTTGCCAAAAAAATATATATTAGTTGACTTTTCTGTCGGACGCCGAAATATGTTAGGAACGGTGAGAAGATAACTTTAGATAAGCTTTTTGTCGTTATGTATAAAACCAACCAAATGTGTCGTTTCATAAGGTATTTAGATCAAATACAGTACACGTAACTTGCCATGTTACATCGACATTTACATCGTTACTCTTTCACTTCAATGTTAATTTTATTAGGACAAAAACATAGGCGTCGCAAAAATTCTAAGGTCTAACCGCAACACAGTGTCTAAAATTATCAGCTACATCTGCAATGACTTGAGTTAAAGAGATGACCCACATCCATGATTTCCGTGTACTAATAATATAGCTTTGTACTTCAAAAAAATCCAACCCAAAATCATCAAACCTGGGACTTTCATGTTTACTACCTAAGACTTTCATGCTCACCAACTAAATTATAATTTAAAACTGAACAATAGTAACGGACAATGTTGAACAATGAAAGTCCACATTATACTTACCCACATTCCACAGCTTCCACTTTTGTTCCTACCAAAAAAGAAAACAACAGTATATTGAAAATGATACCAATAAGGCAATAAATTCATGCCATACTCAATTACTCATCTTATGATCTTATCTTAATAATCATATATAAACCAAAAATCTTACCAAAACAAAAATTTGGAGAGACTAATAGCATTTAGTTACTTTAGCACACTAAGCTCTAAAGCACGAAATTCATCATTAGGCGTTGAAACTACAACCTAGATATATATCTTCAATTATTATCATAATTTGATCTAATATGATTTTAATAAAAAAAATTGTAATGTTTCCAGAAATTAAAAACCAAATCAATTAATTTAAATGTCATGTTAACAATTAAACCTTAAAGAGACCAGAAAAGTTCTAGGATACTATTCAAAACACATGTCACTATATGGTTTATAAACACCACAAATGGTCCCAGCCTATGTTCATTACCCTTGTTCTTGCTAGATGATCTAATTGCTGACTAAACCTCTTGACTTCCCTATTGTTAGCCAACATCTATAAACATGGCCAGAGACGAAGAAGAGGACACCAATAGGGACGATAACTGCTGCTGCTCAACAATGTTAAAATAGAACATTTGACAACACAAAAAGCAAAAGTTTGACCCAAGATGTTATATAAATCAAGAAAGAAAAAACATGTATAGATAAACAAACCGACCTTTCCGTCATATTCTTGCCTAAGCAACACTTCAACAGCTATGTATGTTGGTGCACCAACTATTGATTTTGGTTGTGAATGCCGCATTAAAAACTGTAATCCAATATACTAAAAAGTCAACCTGCATGATTTTTTATATATTAAAAAGTCAACCTATATCATGTTAAGATTGTGTCCATTTTTCAATGACATGAACAATAAATTGTTTTATAGGAATAAATTTGACTTGTTCAAACTCAAATGCTTCTAAGCTTTTTTGTGAAGTAAAGTGGTCACCGACTTATGCTATCTTGCTGCTTTGACCAAATCATATGTGGGTACTAAGGATTAAGGAACTCGATTTAAAACGCGTGTAAAACCCTGTTTCTAACCTTTTCTTCTATTAGGATTTCGGTTAGCTTTTTTTGTTTTGTGAGGTTTGTTTTTTCAGTCGGATTGCTGTTACTCGAGCTTGCTTCATCTGTTTGGACACTTGCTTTAACAGTAGTAGCAATGGTAGCTTCTTTAGGTTCTAAAATGGATGGATCTGGAGTTGAATTCTGTAGTTCCCTTGACATTAAGCCACTGATTGTACCTGTTGTTCCTATTTTGATGGACCCACCTCCACCCTTGACATATGCAAGTGTTTGAACCATTTTTTCCCAATTACCTTGGACCCAATGGTAGACTTTGCTCACAATTCTTAAATTTGATGATCAAGTTTCTTAATCGCGGGTTCTATTATGCTACAGGTATAGAAAAAGAAGTAATACATACACTAATGTAAAGATATCATGATTATTGTATAGATAAAGACATCTATCATGAACTTAAAACATAATCGACATAGACAAGGAGAAAACATAGGATCTTAATGAACCAGAGATGGCAATATTAATTCCTTCACTTAAGATTAGGCTGACTTGGGTTATGGTTTATTTGTAATGGGTCAAGTGGGTAAAGCCAACCAAATTAGTTAAAATGGAAACTGGCGCAACAGGTCAAAAGTCACCAACCATGTTCATATTGAATACAACTTATCAAAAAGGTTAAGGTGCTATTGAAAAATTAAAGTTTTTGAAATGAATAAATATTTGTAAGCAGAAAATGAAGTAAGACAAAATATATCACAATTTATTTTGTCCTGATAATTATATGTTTACCTTGAGATTAAATACTAACTGCCTCAATTTATGGTTATATTTCAGAAAATATGAAGAAAGAGACTCGTGTGAGGCTTGCTCAAGTGCAACTACAGCATGGACAGCATCATCAGGCCACACCGGAGGTAATCCTATTCCATTCTGCAACATAAACTGGTACCACCCACACCCATTTGTAACCGATACAACCGGTCACCAACACCATCAACACCCACACAACTAACCTTAACCATGAAGTCGGCGGAACGCTAGCAACTAAGGGTCGCCGATCTGTTGAACAATATCCACCGCCATCAGTCTTCTAACCACACCTAGGTTTTCAGACTGTCGCCAACCACTCTCAGTCGTAGACCTACTATCCCTTAAAACCCTCTATCGTTGCTGCTGTTCCTAACCTCTACAAATACCACCACCGTCAAACTTTGTCACGATGAATATGATGCCAGTGAAATTAACAGTGACAGGTTTGGTAGAGTGGTTCTCTGTGAGTCTGTGTAGTGTGGGTGTGGCTGTAAGATGAAAATGAAAAGAATACGTAAAATAAAAATGAAAAAGAAGAAGAATGAGGAGATGGCGGCACGTGTTTGTGAGGTGTACATCCACCAGACATGTGGCAACACAAAAGATAGGTTTCGTGACCATTTGTCTCTCACAATATGTACAACCTTTTCTGCACATCATACAACATCACAAAGCAAAAAACACCCATAATGCACAACTTACAACAAAGCAGTTGGTAATTAGTATATTATAAATATACAGCTCAAGAAAAAGTAATTAAAAAAAATACATATACAGATACAAAACTATCATAAAACTAACAAGTGTAATGAAGTGATAGAATTACTAAACACTTAATTTGGTGTTATTTAAAAGGAATTCTTATGACAAGCAAAGACATATCTTGAGCCACACATTATGAAGAAACTTATAGTAAGTACTTCTCCATACTTTGCTGGCAATGAGAGGACCAACCACAATCCAAAAGCCAATTATAAATCCAAGCACAATGCTGATGATAAATCCCCACTTCTGATCATCTGATTCATCATCAGTTTGTTCTTCTGATTCGCCTCCCACGCTTGCATCAGGTGGGACCATGTTCTTGTTGCATACTGCTACAAGTGGAGGCCCACAAAGCTCGTTTGACATGAAACTTGACTCATTGAAGCTCTGCAGCTGAGTGCTTCTTGGGATTTCTCCGGTTAATTTGTTGGAAGACAGATTCAACCAATTTAAGGTTGTCAACGTCGACATACCCCAAGGAATCCTCCCTCAAGCTGATTCATAGACAAATCTAGTGACTCAAGTGATGTCATTTTACCGATCTCTTCTGGAATTCTTCCAATTAAATAATTTCCGGATAAATTCAACCAGCGCAAGCCTGAGAGGCCCATAAGTTCCTTCGGAATGGGGCCAGAGAACTTGTTATTTGATAGATCCAAGGTTGTTACTAGATACAAAATCGATCCGTATTCAAACTCTCTTCCTTTAGTCACCAACAATGCCCTGCCAAGAATTTGCACTTGAAATAGCATATCATATAGCACAATTGGATTTGATTTTTGCCTTCCAGATATTACGCTGAAGTTGTAGAAGCATGTTGGGAGGGATCCAGAAAGATTATTATGAGCAAGATCCAAGATTTGGATGGATGTAAGACGACATAGTTCTTTTGGGATTTCACCCGCCAGCATGTTCGATCTGAGGCTGAGTAGTTTCAACTTTGTTTCTTCTCCGTCAATCAACGAAGGTATGCTTCCGGTGAGTTTATTCTCAGCAATTTCAATAATTTCTAAGCTTTTTGAAATTAACAAGAATGCAGGTAGTTTTCCAGAAAGATTATTGTTGCGGATGTTGAATGATCGGATGGAAGATAAGCTCTCTATGGATTGTGGAATTCCACCAGAAAGATTATTATTCTCAAAGTTTATGACTGATAAAGCGTGCCATTTCGTCCAGCAATTTGGAATATTGCCGGACAGGTTGTTATTGGCCAGATTAAGAAATTCAAGCGGTCTATCATTTTCTAAAGGAGGACACAAGAATTGCTCAAGCGATCCGGAAAGTTGATTGTATGATGCATCTAGAAGACGAAAGTCAGCTTCGTTGAATTTTTCAGGTAACAAACCTTCGAAACGGTTGTTACTTAGATCTACGTTTGCATTTGGCGCAAGAATACTAAGTTCTTCTACCAACTTCCCCTCTATACTATTGTGAGATATATTCAAGAGATAAATATTTGAATACGAGCTCCAAAACCAACTAGGCATGATGTCAGAAATTCCTGCGTTGCTTATGTCTAAATCTGTCAAGTTTCCTTGTGACCGAATCCATGATGGAAACTGAGGGCCTAGATTCCAAGAACCTATTCTTAGGACTTCAAGTTTGAACGGCGGGTTCCAATTTTTAACCCTTACTTTTAGAGTTAGCTTGTTTGTGTCCGCCCATAATGTGGTCAATGCGGTTAGATTGGCAAAGTGATCTTCTGTGACATCTCCGGTCATCAAATTATGATGCATACTCATAAACTGTAAGTTCCGTAGGTTTCCAAAACTTACTGGCAGGCTTTCATTGAGCTTGTTAAAAGAAATATCCAGCTTTTCCAATGATGTTAAGTTCCCTATTGTATCAGGTAGCTTACCAGTAAGAAGGTTAACATTAAGGATCAACTCCTTTAAGGATGTCACACTTCCTAAAGAATTTGGAATGGTACCAGATATGCTATTGTATGCAAGGTCAAAAAGGACTAGATTTTGAAGTTGTCCTATTTTATCTGGTATACGACCCGTAAGAAGGCTGTTGGCACTAAATGCCAAATAATTCAACTTAGGTGAATAACATTCACAGAAGTTATTCAAAAGCTCTGATACGCTTCCGGTAAAATTGTTGGCTCGGAGATCAATATGTCTTAAGTTGCAAAGGTTCACAATTGAGTTTGGCAGAGTCTCGTTAATATAATTTTGAGACAAGTCGATACTAACGAGAGAAGTCATGTTCTGAAGACGACCAAGAATTGGAGTTGAAAGACTACAAGTACTAATGTCTAGGGACACAAGACCATCGATGCTCAACAATCCGTTCAAGACGGATGTTGAATTCATAAAATCATTTTCAGAAATGTAAACGAATTTTAAATTCGTCATGTTCTGAAAACCACCAACCCAACCTGGAATCGGACCATGGAAAAGACATCTAGTCAAATCCAAGGAAACTAGCTTAGTTAAACTAAAAATCCACCAAGGCATCAAACTGTCGAAAATGTTATAAGAAAGATCAAGGACAGTTAGGGAGGTAAAATTAACCTCCTTTAGAAGATGAGGAATTTGAGTAAGATTGCTTGAAGGCAAGTGTAATTCTACCAAAGATGGAAGGTTATTAACAACTTGAAGCCAGTCAGATGCACTGCTAAGATCATAGGCCGACAAACGCAGGTATTTCAATGAACGTAGACTCGATAGCCAACGCACACTGTCCAAAGGAACGTCACTTAGCCATGGCCCGTTTCCTAGATCAAGGACAGCCAACATGGATAGATTTCCTAGTTGGTGTGGAACTTGTCCGTAAAATTGAGACATTGAGAGATTAAGATATCTCAAGTTCTTTAAAGAACTGATGAAACTAGGAATTTGTGTAGTACCAAAATCATTGCAGCTCAAGTCTAGATACTTAAGTTGCTTCAACAATAGAAGAGAAGGATTAATACTTCCTCTGAGCATCTGAGTTGCTGCATTTTCAAGTTCCGGATCAGGTCCTCGAAGGTGAAGCTCTTGGACATGACCAGTAACATTATCACAAACAATTGCCTCCCATGTGCAGCAGTCGACGTTCGCACTGCTCCAAGAAGAGAGCCTGTTGGCATCATCTATGAGATCTTGTTTAAACTGCAGAAGTGCGAGTCTCTCTTCATTGATGCACAAAGCCTGTCCCGGATTGTCATTACACAGACAATTAGTACACAAGGTTGAAGCAATGATTAGAAGCCAAAAATGTTTGAAAGACTTCATATATATGTGCTTAGGATTACAGAAATTTTGATAACTGTAATCACAAAATATGTTTGCATGTATCAAATGAGTTTTATCCTATATAGACAGACACACACATATACTTTCTACCCACTTGCATTGTGGTCACAATTGTCAAGAAACATCAAACAAGAGGGCTGAAATGAAATAGTTATGATGGTGAAGAGTTGCCCAATGTTGACTATCTTGGATCAATTTTGCCTCAACTTATTTGGTGGGGCAAATTGCATAAATGTCATTTGCACTTGGAAGGAAACTTCTTTTCACACTACGTCTACTTGCAACTTTAAAAAAGGTGACTATTGTTGTTCCCATTAACACTCGACACTACATTAATGCAACCATCTTGGGTGTGTATGGTTTGGTTTGATTATTAGCCTTAATCGAAACTGTAACCGAAGTTATGGGTTAATCTATTTTATTAACTATCCGGTTTTCTGTTAATCGGTTCAATTCATTTGGTTAGTTTGTTGGTTCTTGGTTCCTTTAATAATCAAAACCAAACTTGTACTAAAATTTTTATTAGAAATACATGAAATAGATGTATAAGTATATAAAATAGATGGATAAATACATGAAATACTGAACACAAACAACACAAATTTTATTCACTGGCATATTCGTTGGATCGACTCATACATTTAATTATAAACTAAACATCCATAAGGTATAATAAGAGGGTGTTTGGGATTGAGTTTGGAAATGCAAAAGTGTTTTTGGTCAAAAGTGTTTATTGGCTTATGACTTTTTGAAAAGGAGTTTTAGAAAAAGTGTTTGGATTAGCTTTTGGGATGAGAAACGTCAAAAAGTCAATAGATTGTTATTTTTTTAAGTGTTTCGTTTAACTTATTGTGAATATTGGTGGTATGGGTGGTAGATTTGTAAATTTTTTTCCAAAAGTCAAAAGCCAGGATTTCTAACTTTTCAAAAACAGCTTTTCCACCCTTAAAAGCTAAAAGCCAAAAGTCAAAACAGAAAGTGTTTTTGGGTTACCCAAACAGCTTATTGACTTATTGGCTTTTTGGAAAAGCCAATAAGTCAATAAGTTGTTTTGAAACTCAATCCCAAACACCCTCTAAGACAATCCATCTTTGGAAAGACTCTAAAACACATAATTTACAATATGAAATATAGATCATTATAAATGATATGCTATTAAATAAAAATATTTCACACTTAATAAGTTACATAGGATATTCTTCGGTTAATAAACACATATGAAAGAAACTTCCTTCCACTCACCTAACGACTTGAATTGAAGTTGAAACTTCACCATCCAAAGACTTTTTGGACTTTGGTGGATTCTTAATGTTCGACATACAATGAATTCAAAAAGGTGCAATCTTTTTTCACATCAAACATAAAGATAGGCCACTACAATCCAACACACTTTTATTTAGAGTTGATAGCCAAAATCGTCTCTGAGGTTTGGTCACTTTTGCCACTTCAGTCTAAAACCCAAACTTTTTAAATCTGGGTCCGTGGGCTTTACATTTTTTGCCACATTCGTCACTGAAACTAACCCAGTTAACTTATCTCGTTAAGTTGGGGGGTATTTCTGACTTTTTGATGGAAGTTTGGTTTCCACCACTTGTGTCCTAAGAGCATCATCATCTCCTCGGTCTTTCATCTTTCTGACGTTGGAGACATCAAATGTCGTGATGCGAATTGCAAAACGCATCATTAAAACAACACATGATGTCTGTAACTAGGGCTGCAAACAAACTGAACTTTCAGTGAACAGTTCATGAACCATTCAGCAGAAAGTTTGTTTGTGTTCATTCGTTTAATAAATGAACGAACATTAACAAAAAATTCCATTCGTTTAGTTAAACAAATGAACATGAATAGAGTCCACGTTCATTTATTTATGTTCGTGAACAATCGGTAACTTGTTCGTTTGTGTTCGATAGTTTAATAGAGTTTTTTGTTTTTATATTCTTTTATTTTTATTTATTAATAAATAAATAAATACTTTATGTGAGGCAAGTATATGACTATATGAGACCAATAAATCCTACTTTTAGTATCCACACTCATTGTATGTTTCAACCTTCTAGCACCGACACTCTCCACCTCCATCGTCCTCCGCCATGTATGTGAATTCGATATTATTCAAAAGTTAATATATGTCTGTTTGTGTTTGTTTCCTTCCATGAACACTTCTTTATATTTGTTTGTGTTCATGAACACTTGTTTGTGTTCATTAATGTCCATTTGTGTTGGTGTGCGTTCGTGAACAAAATTAACAAATGAACACAAACAAACATGAACACGAGTGTTTTATTGACAAATGAACACGGACTGAAAATCTCGTTCTGCAAGTGTTCAAGAACTGTTCGTGAACACATAATTTCCTTAACAAACAAACACGGACAACATCTTGTTCGTGTTTGTTCTGTTCGTTTGCAACCCTATCTGCAACGAACAAAAGCATGATCTTGTTTAGACATTTAAAAGTTTTTTAATATGAATATCCTAACATAAATAAAGTGGGTCACTTTTATTAAAAATAATAAAAAAGTTATTAATAAGGTATTATCGTTATTTGAAGGAAATAATTAGATTAGTTCAATACTGAACACAATACAACATAAAAGATTCACACTAGCGTTTTCAACAGGGTGTGTCTTCACACTCGTCAATGACTACAACAATGAACAAGGCCGATCTTAGGCATGGGCCATGTGGGCGACACCCAAGACCCGAACTCTCAGGAAGCCTGAAATTTTAATTTTTTAATACATTTTATGTATAGATTGCATTTAAAATAATTTACGTTCAACACTATAAGAGGGGCTAAGGTAGATAAATTGATTAGTGGCTTAATTTAAATCGATAAATATCTAATATATGTTTTTTTATAAAAAATCTAACCGTAAATGATTTGTTTTATTTACTTATAGTTTTTTAAGGTATTGATGTTTGATAATTGAAAATTAAAACTTTGAAAATTTGTGATTTAAAAATTGAAATTTAAAATTTGAATTTTTATAGGGGCCAGTTTCTACAAGGAATCAAGTAAAGATGAACTACTTTTGCAAGTCTAGTACATCTAATTTAAGTTTACATAGAGATCTATATAAGGAGAAGAGTTGACATCGTCTGATCTAGTGATCGTTGCCACTGGCCTAGCCCTTTCTATGAAGCCCAGCCCGTCAGTAAAAGCTTCAGGCCCAATTACATTTCATCCAGTTCCAACCCACGATAATTTAGAAGAAGTCTCAAGCTATCTATAATACACTAGTGGGTATGCCCGCGCTTTGCGGCGGGTGTTCCGACCGATATCATATTCAATTATGACGTGTATTACAAATCACAACCCATTCTTAGTTTAAGTCTTTCTTATTGTCCTCTCATTTTATCAATGATTTTAAAGTTCTAATTGTTCACTGGTCGAATCGATCATAATGGTTGATTCTGTCGTAAAAACCAGATGACATAATATATCTAACTAATGATCTAGCAACCATCTCACATAAGTCACACAACTCATATGAACACTTTAAATAAATTTTAGTTCTCTAATCTCATACTATTAATTTAAGAAGAAGAAAATATCAACAACAAAGTAGAAATATAAAAAATACTATATTACTAGTTTAAATATAAATTACTAAAAAAAGGTTAAAATGAAATTTATTCCTCATCCCGCATTGCCCAAGAAAGAAAACAGAGATAAAAATAAACTGATATAAAAGGGTTTGGCTAATAGCTTGAAGAATAGGTTGTGCATGACTTGTGTAGTTGTGTTCTGTCCACTCGGTATTAAATAATTGTGCATGCAATTTGGTTCTTTGACTGTTCTTTTATATATATGCTGGTTTGTTGACCTTTGTTATATACGAGTAACCGCACCAAACCAGTGACTCTGGCGAATCAAGTGAAATAGTTCAAGGTAAGATGGAAGAACAAAATGTTGATAACAAATTAGAGTGTAGGAGCCCACCCCCTTTGGTGTGGTGCCGTGGTGGTTGATAGTTTAATCTTGTAATTGCAAGTTTGGTAACTAGAAGGACTTAGTTGTCAATTCTTGTAATCTAGGTTTTGAGTTAGTTTCCTAGTTATAGTCAAATACGTTTCTTATTGTGATAATGTTTAGATAAAGGATAAACATTATAGTTCCTAGATAATATAGGATCTTAGGCTTATATAAGGAAGGAAGGTTTGTAAGTCTAATTATTCAATAATATACGAAATAGTCTTTTGACTTAATATTGTCTTTGATCGTGTGTTTTGATTACCAGTTTCCAACAAATTGGTATCAGAGCGTCCAGGTTCTTAAGCAATCGAAGGTTCACAGCAGGAAGAAGTGGT
Organism: Ambrosia x helenae; assembly: GCA_030844895.1. Lineage (NCBI taxonomy): Eukaryota > Viridiplantae > Streptophyta > Magnoliopsida > Asterales > Asteraceae > Ambrosia > Ambrosia x helenae. The sequence goes on from JAUTDX010000923.1 coordinate 21,488, forward strand.
CCGAAAACTTCAAAAGACATAAAGAGACTTTGTCTTTAAGAAGTATCGAGTGCTAACAATCTGATCAATCCAAATCAGCGAAGGAAGAAAACTGATTTGCATCTGATCAGCGGAACAGTACCAGAAGAGGCTGAAAGAATTCAAAACAGAAGCGAAAGAAGTCTGATCAAGGAAGGAAGACAGAATCAATCATGGGCGATAATCAGAATCATCAAATTGTTCCTGTGAAGGATCACAACACAACGTCTCTACACGTACCGCTATTGACTGCCACGAACTACACCGTTTGGGCCATGAAGATGAAGGTCATCCTAAACGTCAACAGCGTCTGGGAGATGGTTGAACCAGGGACGAGCGTCGATGCAAAGAAGAACAACATCGCGATAGCACTATTGTTTCAAGCCATACCGAGGACCTTGTTCTACAAATCGGGAACCTTAATACGGCTAAGGAGATGTGGGAGGCTGTGAAAATTCGACATCAGGGAGCCGAGAGGGTAAAGGAAGCTCGTCTTCAAACGCTTATGTCAGAATTCGAAGGATTGAAGATGAAGGAAAGCGGAACTGTCGATGATTTCTCCAGCAAGCTTGCAAGCATAGCGTCTAAATAGGCATCCCTTGGGGAAAAGATTGACGAGCCAAAACTTGTCAAGAAATTTCTCAATGGGCTGCCCAAACGCTTTATCCACATGGTCGCCTCGCTAGAACAGGTAATTGACTTGAAAACAGTCGCGTTTGATGATATTGTAGGTCGTCTTAAAGCTTATGAGGAAAGGATAGGCGTCGAGGAAACCTCATCAAGAAACGACCAACTACTATTAACGTATGAAGAATGGGAAGCTAAGAAGAAGAAAGGCGCGGCGAGTCGCTCTCGCAGCACTTCGAACGATTCAAAATCCAAAGGAGCGGATAAGAATCGCGGGAAGAACTCCTACCAAAAGAAGGGGAAGGAACAAGCAAAGAAACCGTACAAGGATCGATCGAAGCTAAAGTGTTTTCGTTGTGACGAATTAGGACACTTTTCAAGCGATTGTCCCACTCGAACAAAGCCGGAAGAAAGCAATTTAACAGTTGATGAAGAACCGGTTTTGTACATGGCCATATCAGACAATGTTGTGTTCCTTAATGAGGAACATGTTGATCTAGCAAATTATGATAAATGTCTTCGTCAAACCAATACGTGGTTTTGTGATAACGGGGCAAGTAATCATATGACCGGGAACGAAGGATGGTTTTCAAGGCTAGATAAGCGAGTTAGAGGAAGAGTTCGGTTCGGCGATGGTTCTTGTGTTGAAATAAAGGGGCGTGGTACTATATTTCTTGAAGGAAAAACGGGAAAAAGGCGAGTCTTGGAGGACGTTTACTTTATCCCATCACTTACAAACAACATCATAAGTGTTGGACAAATGGATGAGTCCGGACACAAGGTGGTGATCGAAAGAGGCGTGTTGCGAATGTATGAACCTAACGGTTCAATTCTCATGACGGTGCCAAGATCGAGTAATCGAGTTTATAAGATAAATTTGAATGTTGTATCACCGATTTGTTTGCAGGTGAATCTCCAAGATAAGGATTGGTTATGGCACGCTCGACTCGGACACTTGAACTTTGATGCTATGAAGTTGCTAACAAAGGAAGCTACGGGTCTTCCACTAATAAAACGTTCAAGTGAAATCTGTGACGCTTGTGTAGTCGGGAAACAAACAAGGGGAGCATTCCCAAAGGAGGTGAAGTATCGAGCCGAAAAGCCACTCGAATTGTTGTACGCAGATCTCTGCGGACCAATATCACCGCCAACACAAACTGGTAACAAATACATTCTACTTATAGTAGATGATTTCAGTCGATATATGTGGTCGTACTTGCTTAAAACAAAAGATCAAGTAGCTGGGATCTTTCAAGAATTTGTTACAAAGGAAGAAAACAAACTCGGAGTCAAAGTCAAGACATTACGGACTGACAACGGAGGCGAGTTTACGTCACAGATGTTGGGAAAATTCTGCAAGGAGAAGGGAATTTCTCGACAGTACACCGCACCTTATACCTCTCAACAAAATGGGGTTGTGGAGCGGCGAAATCGAACAATAATTGGCACAACAAGAAGTATATTGAAAGCAATGAATGTACCTCAAGTCTTCTAGGGGGAAGCTGTGATGCACTCTGTGTACCTACTGAATCGTTCTCCAACAAAGGCGTTAAGCGGGTCAACTCCATTTGGTAAGCTCAAAGGAAGAAAACCGGATCTGTCTATGTTAAAGGTGTTCGGGTGTATTGGTTTTGCGAAAATTCTTACACCAGGACAGAAGAAGCTGGACGACAGAGGAACTCTCATGGTGTATTTTGGCTCGCAACCTGAATCAGGGATTAACACACATCGTATGTTCGATCCAGTTAAAGGAAGGATTAATATGGTGAGAAACGGTGATGTGCAGTTTAAGGAAATCGAAGGCTATGATTGGAGTAATGACCAGATGAGAGCTAATACTTTACAAGGAGAATGGACGGAGTTTATAATTGAAAGTGAAGAACAAAATTTTTCAAATTCATTGGCTCCAAGCGTTGGAGTAACAGCTCGTGAAAGAACAGAGGAGAGAACAGGCGCTGATGAAGGAATGGACCAGCCAAGTGGGCCTAACAGGCCTACGCACAGGCCCAATATGAATGCTGCTGGGTTCGAAGGCTTACAGACTGAAGACGCTGGACCGATTGGTAATTCTGGGTCGCTTAATGAAACGGATGCAGCAGGAGATTCGGTGTTAAGGAGATCGACTCGTAATCAGACAATACCAAAGCGGTTCACTGATTTTGAAGTTAACGATATACCGAAGCTTTCGCACTCGCTAACAGAAGATGATGTCTTGCTCATGTCTTCGGTAGATGACGAACCAATTGTCTTCAAGGAAGCCATCAAAGATGACCGATGGAAGGAAGCAATGGTAGAAGAACTAAGGTCTATCGAGAAGAATAACACATGGCAGTTAGTTGAACCACCGTTAAAAGCGAGACCAATCGGAGTTAAATGGGTTTTTAAAATCAAGAGAGATGCACAAGGAAAGGTATCAAGGTTCAAAGCTCGTCTTGTTGCGAAAGGTTATGTGCAAAAGTACGGGATTGACTACGAAGAGGTGTTCGCACCAGTGGCGAGAATTGATACAATACGCTTGATAATAGCTTTAGCCGCTAGCCATGGATGGGAGGTTCATCACCTAGATGTAAAGTCGGCATTCTTACACGGAGAATTAAAGGAAGATGTGTATGTAACTCAACCAGAAGGGTTCGTCAAAAAGGGAAAAGAGCATCATGCTTATAAGCTAAAGAAGGCATTATATGGCTTACGTCAAGCGCCAAGAGCGTGGAACACTAAACTCGACATTGCACTTAAAGAGCTTGGATTTGTTCGTTGCAAAAGAGAACAAGCAGTGTATAGAAGAATCACAACTGGCAAGTTATTGATTATAGGCACTTATGTCGATGATCTAATAATTACCGGTTCATCTATAGAAGAGATTCAAGCGTTCAAGATGCAAATGGAAGGAAGATTCGAGATGAGTGATCTTGGCAAGTTGCATTACTACCTCGGAATAGAAGTCGTGCAAGGTGAAGACGGAATAGCAATAAAACAAACGGGTTATGCTACGAAAATTCTGAAGCAGTTTGGAATGTGGAAGTGTAACTTAACTCAATTTCCCTTGGATCCTGGTATGAAGTTATCAAAAGCTGATGAAGGGCAAGAGATCGATCCAACTGAATATAGAAGGATAGTTGGGAGCCTTCGCTATTTGACACATACGCGTCCGGATTTGAATTTTTCGGTTGGGTTGATTAGCAGGTTTATGCAAAGACCAACCAAGACACATGAACAAGCTGTGAAGCAGGTGTTGAGATATGTAAAAGGAAGTCTAGATCTTGGCATTTTCTATCCGAAAGGAGGAGAACGAAAGTTGCTTGGATACAGCGACAGTAGCTATGCAATGGACCTCGATGATGGGAAAAGCACAACCGGCTTAGTGTTTTATTTTAATGATGCACCAGTTAGTTGGGTCTCTCAAAAGCAAGGAACAGTTGCATTATCGTCATGTGAAGCTGAATTCATGGCGGCTACAGAAGGGGCATGTCAAGCATTATGGCTTAGAGGTCTAATTTCAGAAATAACGGGTGAAGAAGAAAGTAGAGTGACTCTAAAGGTAGATAACTCGTCTGCAATTGAGTTAATGAAGAACCCGGTATTTTTCGGTAAAAGCAGGCATATTCATGTTCGATATCACTTTATAAGAGAGTGCATTGGTCGTGATCAAATTCATGTTGAGCACATAAGTGGGAATCTACAAAAGGCGGACATTCTCACGAAAGCATTGCCAAGAGTAAAGTTTGTCGAGATGAGGGGGCTTGTTGGTGTTACAAGATTAGAGGGGTGAATGATAGTTTAATCTTGTAATTGCAAGTTTGGTAACTAGAAGGACTTAGTTGTCAATTCTTGTAATCTAGGTTTTGAGTTAGTTTCCTAGTTATAGTCAAATACGTTTCTTATTGTGATAATGTTTAGATAAAGGATAAACATTATAGTTCCTAGATAATATAGGATCTTAGGCTTATATAAGGAAGGAAGGTTTGTAAGTCTAATTATTCAATAATATACGAAATAGTCTTTTGACTTAATATTGTCTTTGATCGTGTGTTTTGATTACCAGTTTCCAACAGTGGTAACTAACTTATAACATAAAGGTTATGGTTCAATACCTAAACAAGTAACAACTAACTTGGAGGAGTTTAGCCGTTCAAAAAAAAAACTTTATGTAGGTGGACTAATGAGACTAACCAAGCATTTATTAACGTGCCTAAAAATAGAACCATTAAAATGGCCAAACATGCTTGAAAAGATCAAACCATATCACGTTGGTCAAAACTCCCATTTTAATGAAGAATTTACAAGCATAAAGATGCAATCGCGTTATTAGATAAAACTTTAACGAAAAGTTAAACGAGGCGTTGGTGATTGATTTACAAGCATATGGTTTCAACCGCCAAATTGTACTCGGTCGCCTCTCCATCAAGCTCCAACAATTCCTGTGGAAGAAGAGGTGGGCCATGGATTGTGCTTTTGGTCGGCGTGATTCAGTGCTTCGTGGGTTACCCTTTGTATGGCTCTTCATTACCAGTATCTAATAGATATTGTATATTTAGAATTGATATTATCTGTATTAATTTGTAATTATCTGTTACCATAGTTAGGAGATAACATTGTAATTATTTATACCCTTCCAATCAATGAGATATGCATGGGTTTGAATTCTTTCATGTTATCAAGAGATAACCAGGAACCCTAGCTCTACCTCCCCTACCGCCCCTTTCTTCGATCGAATCTTCTTCTTTTCCGGTCGAATCTCCTAACTTCTACCACCCTTCGATTGCTTCCTGCCCTCTTCCCTTAATCCCGTAACATGTCTACTCCCAACACACCTCCCCCATCATTACTGTTGAATCCAAGCTTCACCCTGCCACCACCGTATCCAACATCAAAAACTTTATCCCCATCACTCTTGAAATCGACTCCTCTCAATATGGTTCATGGTCCACCTTATTCACCATACACTGTAAGGCGTTCATGGTCCATGACCATCTCTCCCCACGTCCCCCACCAACAGAACCCGCTTCTTCTAAAACCCAAGATGATTGGGAACGGCTTGACGCCATTGTTTTACAATGGATATATAGCACTGTTTTCAATGATCTCTTACACACTGTTATTGACAAATCCAAAACCGCCTATGAAGCTTGGATAGCCATTGAGGATTTATTCCAGGATAACAAAAGTGCTCGCGCCATATATATTATGAATAAATTCTCCAACACCCGCCTGGACGCGTTTCCTAACGTTTCGGCTTACTGCCAAGAACTGAAAACCCTGGCCGACCAGTTAGCTAACGTGGATTCCCTTGTTGATAATGACCATCTGGTACTGCAACTCATTGTTGGCCTCAATGAACAGTAAGAGGGTATCGCCACAATTCTCACCTCTCAGGAGCCCCTACCAAACTTTTACAAAGCCCGTTCAAAGATTATTGAAGTTGAGAACCGAAAAGCCGACCAAGCCCGTCATGCCGCTAAAACCGCCCCTACCGCCCTCACTGCCACCTCCTCCCATCAACCCAACCCCATACCCACCCAATCGGACAATAATAACTACCTTCGGAACCGTGGCAAACAAAACAGAAGGGACGTGGCCGGTCCAGTTTCAATGGTCGTGCCTCGTTTCCTCGTTTCCCCAATTGGACCACACCTCAATTCCCTTGGCCCAATCCATACTCACCTTGGCCCAATCCCTACACCTTTTCTCCGTATCAACAGCCCCCTGCCCATACCCAACTGCCAACAAGCCCACTTTCAACCCCTCCTCTCAACCAGGCTTGCTCGGGCCCAAACCTCAACAGGCCCATACCGCCTATACCCCCACTGATATTGAACAGGCTATGTACACCATGTCTCTGCAACAACCGGATCCCACTCAGTACATGGACACAGGGGCTTCATCCACTATGACTCACGAGCAAGGTGACTTTCATTCCTTTTCTAAGTCTTGCTTGTCTCGTAATATTATAGTAGGTAATGGCGAAACCATACCCGTACTTGGACAAGGCACAAAATACTTACCCAAGCTCTTCCCACCTTTTGTCCTAAAAAATGTCCTTTATTCCCCTGGACTTGTTAAAAACTTAATTTCCGTCCGTCGCTTTACCACGGACAATTCTGCTTCTGTAGAATTTGACCTGTTTGGTTTTCTTGTGAAGGATTACAAGACCAAGGCACATCTTCTACGATGCAACAGCAGCGGTGATCTCTATCCCTTGCTGTTCGGGTCTTCCACATCTCAACCTACCGCCCTAGCTGCTATCTCCTCGCAAGTCTGGGCACCACCGTCTTGGCCACCCAGGACGTGCATCTTTACATAAATTAAAAACTTCTAATGTTTTGGATTTTGATTTTTATTCAAATAATGTTTGCCAGTCTTGTATTTTTGGGAAAAATGTTCGTTTACCTTTCTTTCCGTCTAATAATATTACCTTGCAACCGTTTGACATTATACATAGTGACGTGTGGACATCCCCAATAATTAGTTCTTCGGGCCATAAATATTATGTTTTGTTTCTTGATGACTACTCTAATTTTTTATGGACCTACCCCATTGCCCAAAAAATCCCATGTTTTCACCTCGTTTACCCACTTTGCCTCCACCATTAAAACCCAATTTGAACGTACTATTAAAACGTTTCAATGTGACAACGGACGAGAGTACGTTAACACCTCCTTTCAAAACTTTTTCACCACAAACGGTATTCTCTACCGTCTATCCTGCCCTTACACATCCTCACAAAACGGCAAGGCTGAGCGTAAAATTAGAACCATTAACAATATGGTCCGCACTTTAATGGCTCATGCCTCTCTCCCCACTCACCTATGGCACTTTGTACTTGAAACCGCAACCTACCTATTAAACATCCTACCATCCAAAACCACTCAAAATAAAACCCCAACTGAATTATTATACATGTCCACACCCATTTATGATCATTTACGTGTCTTCGGTTGTCTTTGCTACCCACTCACCCCATCCACCACAATCCATAAACTAGAAAACCGCTCTCAACCTTGTGTCTTCCTCGGATATCCACCCACACACCGAGGATACCGCTGCTTTGACTTATCCACCAAACAATTTTTAATCTCTCGTCATGTTGCCTTTGATGAGACCACTGATGACCTGTCGTGAGGGTCATGCAAAAACCTAAATAACCTAGGTAGCTAGGGTAAGTCAGGTATCGAATCCAGGAGAAGCATGTGGTTAATATCACATAAATTATTTGTTCGTCTAATCTAATTAACAAATGAATATAAAAATACAATTATGAAGTTTGCTAGTTTTATCTTTTTGTTTGTTTTATAAAAATGTTGAAATGATAACAAAATAATCTAAATAAATAATAAAGATAAATGTAACTTCCACCCGGGATCCTATTTGTATAATCTTGCAACCTATTCGATTTAACTACAAAAACACCACATAGACATGGCCTTGGTTATCCTGTCACAATAACTAGCTATCCTGTCACAATAACTATTCAGATTGAAATAATAACTAGGGACATGTTTTCAACGTAAACCGTACGCCTAATTATCCCTATACAAATATCAACCAACCTCCCTATGATGCCAGAAATCACAGTTAATAGATAAATTGGTTCAAATATAAGCAAGGTTTATTCAATCCAACACAAGTAGTAAAAATACTAGTTCATACATAATCAAAACGAGTTCAGAATACAAAATCAATACAAAGATTCACCCGGGAGAAAGCTACAAATGACTTAACCGTTCATGGTTATGGTAGAAGCCTCCATCTCCTTGTTTCTCTTCCTTGCGTGCGTATCTAGGCAGCCAAAAGGCTGCTGCTAGTCGTTCGAACTCCTGCTGCCGTCCGATTCTCCTAGCAGCCGTCAAAAGAATGATATTCTCCGAAAGTTGTCGTCATCTATATTAATGCCCCCCACAAAGAATAATAATCCAACCTAAGGCCTTCCCCTATGTGCCACGAATTGGGCCTTAGGCCATTTTCACGTTTCCCTTTTTTTTCTTTTGTTATTATTATTATTATTATATATACTGTTATTTATATATATTATTATTACTCCATGCTCTTGTATCGGGTGTCTGAGATTTGACCAAAGTTCCTTCGTATTAAGCTCATATCTCACGAACACCTAAAAAACACATGTACACTAACCAGTGGCGGATGTAGCTCAACATATCAGGGGTATCCCAATTTTTTTCCTTAACGTATAAATATACAATAATAGAAAAAACAAACATGATAATAAATTAAGTTAAACAAATACTTAATAGATTTAGGGGCGTTTCTAAGAATGCAGGGGCCCTCGGGGAGCAAAAAAAGTTAGCCCTAAGTATAAAATTATATAAGAGTTATCAGTAATGCAACAATAATTGTGATAAAAGTTATAAAATAAAATTATTGCACCAAAATATTCTATTTTAAAATAAAAATAAGAAAAATTATCTACATTTTCCATAAAAAAATAAAAAAAAAATTAACGATGAAGAAAAAAAAAGTTGTGTTAAGTTCTTGTAATTTCCATGTCCAATCTAAACATAAATAAAATTAAAAAAAAATGTTCTCAAACTGTGACTTGTTTTGTTTATATATGAAAAGTTTGGTGGTTTGTAATGAGTGTTTAAATTTATATTTATCAAAGTGACAGTGATAATCTATATATTATAATATTCCAAAGGGATATATCCTACATGGCACTCAATGAGACCATTCTCTCCCTTGAGATGCCATGTAGGATCCATGTGGCATCATGTGTTGAGAGATAACTAGGTAATAAAAAAACAAAAGAGATTGAGTTATTTTAGAAAAAAATTAATTAAAAACAAATTTAAATTTTTCTCTCTCATGTTTCCTCCTATAAATTTTAAACGTTAATATTTTTTATATACGAGATTTTTTAAAGAAAAAAATTACACCAAATTAACGAGCGTTTTATTATCTTTCCAACGAGTACCATAGTGCTATATAAAAAACGGAGAAAAAAACGACTATTTTTTGTGGAGTTTCGTTCATACATGAAAAAAACACAAAGTGTTCGGATTATTCATTAATCATGTATTAACAAGTCATTAATTGTGTTATCATATTAGATATTTTATTATGTCATATTAGATATTTCAACCTCGGGACGCTCCTGGGATAAAAACTAGTAATAACAATAATAATAAAAAAAACTCATCTGTTGCATATTAAGTGGCCCACAAATTTAGCTAGTACAAATGGGTCCACCACTTCACATAATATATAATATGATAGTGAGTTGTCATCATCTTCTCATTATCACCTGCAACTAAAACCCTGTAATTTGATCGGAAATAAGTTCCAGTAACCAATTTCGTTTTTATTGTTTCAGTTGAACTATTCTATTTAGGGGTATACTAACAATTGCTCAGGGTATCCTGTATATAAAGCGCGAAAAAAAGTACACTTCGCGTACGAAGTTGAGGGGTAGCCTGTGCACACCCTGGCTTGGGCATAGATCCGCCCCTGTACACTAATAAATAACTAAGTCGGACTAAAAGCACACAATAAAGGACTAAATATATACAAAACTAACATATTAACAAGGTGTTTTCACCAACACATCAACCACCTTTCCCTTCAAACAAACCATCGGACCCGCACCCACTTATGATTTCCTCAAAAATACCTTCCCTTCCTACCTGTGCCCTCACGTGACCACCACCCACACATCGAACCCCCCTGCTTACCCCTCCTGCCCTCACCCACAAACAAACAGCCCACACCATTCTCCTATTCCTACAAGCCCAACACATCCAAGCTCTGGCCCAACTACTATAACAGCCCACCCCACACCCTCCCCACCTACCGGCACATCCTTTGCCACCCAGCAGCCCACTGCCACTGTTCCCGCAACCCACCCGCCACCCGGCCAAGCCAACCAGCCACCACTCGAACCACCCTCAACCGCTCCACCCTCCACCCGCATGCACACCCGCTCAATGAGCGATATCCACAAACCCAAAATTCCCTTCAACCTGTCCGCTTCCCCCACACCCAAAATTGTATCCATTCCCAAAACACCTACCGATGCCTTGGCCAGTCCGGAGTGGTCTTCTGCCATGTCTACCGAGTACAATGCATTAATTAGAAACGGCACATGGGAGTTAGTCCCTCGTGACCCTCACATGAATATTATTCGTTCCATGTGGTTGTTTAAACATAAGTACAAGTCAGACGGGACTTTAGAGCGATACAAGGCACGACTTGTGTGCGATGGTCGCTCACAGCAGGTGGGCATAGATTGTGGTGAGACGTTTAGTCCGGTTGTTAAACCGGCAACTATTCGGACGGTGCTTTCTCTAGCACTTTCTAAAGGTTGGGTTGTGCATCAGGTAGACGTCACTAATGCTTTTATACACGGACATTTACAAGAGACTGTCTACATGCACTAACCAATGGGGTTCAGAGACAAAAATTTTCCGGATCATGTTTGCCATTTACGCAGGTCACTTTATGGGTTAAAGCAGGCTCCCCGTGCGTGGTATCAACGGTTTACCGACTAAGTTATCTCTCTAGGTTTCTTAACTAGCAGATGCGATGCTTCCCTGTTCACACTTAAACAGGGCACTGACACTGCTTATCTTCTCCTCTATGTGGATGACATTCTTCTAGTCACCTCCTCTGACAGTCTCCGGCTCCGTCTCATGACGACTCTTGCAAAAGAGTTCTCCATGAAAGATCTGGGCCCTTTGAGTTATTTTCTGGGCATCTCCGTCACTAGGAAGCACAACACCATGTTCCTCTCGCAGCAATCCTATGCCACTGACATCATTGCTCGTGCAGGTATGCAGACTTGTAACCCAGTGGCCACCCCAGTTGACTCGAACTCTAAGCTGGGCTCCACTCCGGATGTCCCATTTCATGATCCCACTTTATATCGGAGTTTAGCGGGTGCCCTTCAGTATTTGACCTTCACCCGTCTCGATATTACTTATGCCGTCCAGCAGATATGCATGCCCCTTGCATAGCGCACTGGAATGCGCTTAAACGTATCATTTGCTAAATCAAAGGTACCGCCACGTTCGGCTTGTCCTTAGGTTGCACAGCCACATCATCTCTTATTGCATATACGGATACTGATTGGGCGGCCCAGATACTAGACGTTCCACGAGTGGTTATTGTATTTATTTTGGGGAGAACTTAATATCTTGGTCGTCTAAGAGGCAACCCACTGTCTCTCGGTCTAGTGCCGAAGCCGAATATCTTGGTGTAGCCAATGTTATTTCGGAGATTTGTTGGTTACGCAACCTGCTCCTTGAGTTGTCTGTCCCCATAGATCGAGCCACCATGGTCTACTGTGATAATGTCAGTGCTATCTACTTATCGGGGAATCCTGTACAGCATCAGCGCACTAAACATATCGAGCTTGATATACATTTTGTCAGGGAACAAGTTCAACGGGGTAGTGTTCGCATTTTACACGTCCCTTCCAGATATCATATTGTAGACATATTCACGATGGGGCTTCCACGAGTTCTATTTGAGGATTTCAGATCCAGTCTCAGCATCTGGTCTCCTCTCGCTTCGACTGCGGGGGTGTAATAGATATTGTATATTTAGAATTGATATTATCTGTATTAATTTGTAATTCTCTGTTACCATAGTTAGGAGATAACATTGTAATTATTTATACCCTTCCAATCAATGAGATATGCATGGGTTTGAATTCTTTCAGTATCGACCAAGTGTGCCAGTGATGTGTCTATTCATGTTAACAGCTCACAGAGTGACTTCTCTATTCATTAATGCTAATATTGTTACCTATTTCCTTAGCTTCGTTAAGCACACTGACACCATTGTTGGCATTATTAAGGTCACCCATCTATCATTACATATATAACAAAAATCTTGTTTAATATGATTCTTTAAATTCTTTTCAAGTCTCAAGACACACTTAGAACTCATTTATATACACATGTGTTAGATTATTCTTCTTATAGAACTTTATGGTATAAAAATACTTTTCAAGTTCATCAATGCAACATAAAACTTATACATTGTAGCATTATTACCAAAAAAAAGCTTTATGTATTTGTCAGCCTATGATAGACTTAAAGAATGTGCCTTAATTTAAAAGTTGAGCATGAGCAACCCAAGGGATATCTGCTACATTTTGTTGTCCCTGACCCAGAACAAGTGCTTGAACAACAGCAAGAATTTTGGGATCTGAAGAGGGTTGATCTTATTTACTAATGACAGCAGCGGTTGTTGCTACATTAAGCAAACAACAAAATTACAAATTGGAAGAGAAAGAATCGAATTAGTGGATTACCTGACTAAAGTTATCTGATTGGGCTTCGATGAGTTGAGTGTTTTTAAATGTGACAATGAAAGGTTACAAAACCAAACCCTTAAATCAATAGAAAAGAAAACTTTGCTAAAATCACACCATAGCAAAATAAGGTTCAAGATTCGCCAAATTTATACTCAATGAATCGTCGCAATTTTTTCACTGCTAGTTCGTATTCATTGTGTGATGCCATAGTCATCTCGTTCTTGCCTTGAGTAGAGTGTGTGAATTTACTATTAGATCTGTAAACGAATCAAATGAACACGAACATAGGCATGTTCGTGCTTGTTCATTTAACTTTAACACGAACACATAATCGAACATATTTTGTGTTCGTGTTCGTTCATTAAGAAATTTGTCATGTTCGTGTTCGTTTATGTTCGTTCGTTTAAAACCTAAACGAACAGTTTATGAACGAACATTAACGGAAATTCACGAACATAATAAATGTAAACGATTTTATATAACTAACAAACCTATTTACTAAATGGTTATATTTATACAAGTAGCTAAAACTCAACTTATGTTTGTATTTATATAAATATAACCTACGCATGTAATCAATAAAACATAAACGAACGTTCACGAACATAAAAGAACGAACACATCCTTTGTTCATGTTCGTTCATTTAACTAAACGAACAAATTTTTTTGTTCGTGTTTGTTTGTTTATTAAATAAACTAACATAAACGAACTTTCCGGCAAACAAGTTCATGAACGCTCGGTTCGTTTACAGGCCTAATTATTATTATCATATGGACATGTGACTATCAATATGTTAGTTCAATTATCATGTTAAGATAATTATCGAAGAAGCCCTTATATATAAGTTGCAGAAATAGAGATAAGCTTGGTACCAGACCGATACTGAAAATCCCTAAAAATGGGTATTGGTACCAGTACCAAAACAACCAGTACAGGACTGATATTTGAATGCAAAAATCGGTAAGTACCATACCAAACCGGTAACGGTACTGATAAACAGAAAAGGTTAGTAAGAGTAACCAGTACCATTTGCTCATCCCTCACTGAAATTATCAATTTGTTGATTATTGTCCTTTAGTTCCTCCATGGCAATAGTAAACTATATATATGGAGGCTTATGCACTAATTCTTCTTAAAGCCAAACTGAAAATTTCACGCATCCATATTGTTCTCTTATAAAAACCGGGATAAGGAAGAACACCAGCTACGTACTTAATTCATTACAACATGGGCATTATGAAGGGATAATCTTGTAGATCGGATAAAAAGGAGCCGACCTACTAAAGGAATGGTTTTGAGATAGTTTTACATTCCTAGTCTAAATCAAATAGGATTCTTGTTTAGATAATTATCAAAGGTTATAGATAATTATAGAGTTCCTTGTTGAACAAGGAGTTGTAGGCTTATATAAAGAAGGAAGTTATGTAAACCTAAGCAATTAAATCAATAAACAAAGATCAAGTTTTTGGTTTATACATCTGACTTTGATATCAATTTTCCAACAATTGGTATCAGAGCTTGGTCTCAATCGATCAGAGTCTCACGAGTCCGGCAGAAACAATCAAACGGGTCTGATTTGTTATCTGCGACGGGTTCAGAAGGAAGGAGCTGTTGTACGAATCCAAGGATAAGCTGCACGAGTCAGACGGGTTCAAACAATGGGCGATCAAGGTCAGAATCCAAATCGGAACATTGTGGTAACAAAGGATCACATTCCGAACATACCGTGTCCGGTTCTCACGGATACAAACTACGCTGTCTGGTCAATGAAGATGAAGGTAATATTCAACATACACAAAGTCTGGGATGTCATAGATCCAGGAACAGTGGAAGACAAAGCAAAAGATCACATAGCTACGGCTCTCTTGTTCAGCGCGTTACCAGAAGACTTAGTCGTGCAAGTTGGAAGTGCCGATTCAGCCAAAGAGATGTGGGAGGCTGTTAAATCTCGACATCAAGGAGTCGAACGAGTCCTGGAAGCAAGACTTCAAACTCTCATGTCAGAATTTGAGAATTTAAAGATGAATGAGTCCAGTTCTGTGGCTGAATTTGCAGGAAAAATATCAGGATTTGCATCTAAATCGGCGTCACTCGGGTCAAAGATTGAAGAACAGAAGATGGTAAAGAAATTTCTTCATGGACTTTCGAGGAAGTATATCAACATGGTGGCTGCAATAGAACAAGTTGTTGATCTGAGAACTGTTGGATATGACGATGTTGTTGGGCGTCTAGTTGCTTATGAAGAACGAATTAGCAATGAAGAACAAGCGACTTCGACCAAAGGAGATAAACTACTGCTGACTTACGAAGAATGGCAAGCTAAAAAGAAGGCAGAGAAAGGTTTTGGCCGAGGGAAAGGAAGCGCTGAGTCCAGCAACAGAGGCAGAGGTAGAGGTAGAGGCAAACCGGGTGGACGAGGAAAGGCAAGAGAGTCAACGGAAAGAACTCCAAAGGATCGCTCTAAACTTAAATGTTTTAGATGCGATGAACTCGGTCACTTTTCATCCGACTGTCCAACAAGGAAGAAGGAGGAGGAGTGTAATCTTATGAACGAAACCGAACCAGTGTTATACATGGCCGAAGTAGATCTCGAAAGGATTGTGTACTTGAACGAAGATAAGGTAAATCCGAAGCTCTTTACAACAAGTCCAAGCGAGTTCAACACATGGTTCTTGGACAATGGTGCTAGTAACCACATGACGGGAAACCTCGAGTGGTTTACCTTTATAGACCGAAAGATAAAAGGAACGGTCAAGTTTGGAGATAACTCTTGTGTAAAGATCGAAGGGAGAGGAAGGGTAATAGTTGAAGGCAGAAACGGAAATCAAAGGGTACTTGAAGATGTCTACTTTATTCCATCTCTCAAAAGCAACATAATAAGTCTCGGGCAAATGGACGAGATTGGATGCAAGATAACAATCGAAGGCGGAAAGCTGTGCATCCTTGAGCAAGACGGAACATTGTTGATGCAGGTACCTCGAGCTCCAAATCGTGTGTATAAAATTAATCTAAATTTTGCATCTCCAGTTTGTTTGCAGGCAAGACTCCAAGATGAAGCATGGCTATGGCATGCTCGTCTTGGACACTTGAACTTTGAAGCGATAAGAAGTCTATCCAAATTCTCGATCGGTTTACCAAGGATTTCAAAACCATCGAAAATTTGCGATTCATGTATGCTTGGAAAGCAAGTGAGAGGCCCGTTTCAGAAGAATACCCAATATCGATCAAAGGAACCATTAGAACTACTATATGCCGATGTATGTGGTGCCATAACACCCATGACACCTAGTGGGAATCGATATATACTTGTTGTAGTAGATGACTATAGCAAGTTTATGTGGGCGTTTCTTATCAAGACCAAAGATCAAGTGCCGCTTATTCTCATCGAGTTTATGAAGAAGGTTGAGAATGATTTCAAGAAAAAGGTTGGAGCCTTAAGAACAGACAATGGTGGAGAATTTGTGTCACATGTGTTGGGAGAATTCTGCAAAGAAAAGGGAATAAACCGACAACTAACTACACCGTATACCCCTCAGTTAAACGGTGTGGTGGAGAGAAGGAACCGAACCATACTTGGTACCACCCGAAGCATATTGAAGGCTAAGGAGATGCCACAAAATTTCTGGGGAGAAGCGGTTCAGCACGCGGTTTATTTGTTAAATCGTTCACCTTCGAAGTCACTAAAGAATTCAACTCCGTATGAGAAGCTTAAAGGGAAGAAGCCGAATCTAGCCCATTTGAAAGTTTTCGGTTGTGTAGGCTATGTTAAAGTCTTAACACCTGGGAATAGGAAGTTGGATGATCAAAGCAAGTTGATGATTCATCTCGGATCTCAACTCGAAACTCCATTCTATAGAATGTATGATCCTGTGAAGAAACGGGTTCATGTGATCCGCGAAGGCGATGTGAAGTTTGATGAAACAAGTAAATTTAATTGGAAAGATCACTTGGCAGAATATGATTTGAGCAGCCCCGGATGGATTGATTTTGTTGTGGAGTCCGAAACAATTCAAGCCGAAGCAAGTAATACCGAAGCTATCGAAGAAGCCGAAGCTGTTACAGGTGAAGAAGAACCGAGTGAAATTAATCCCGAAGATGTGATGGGTCCAGAATCAGGACAAGATGAAACGCAAACCAACCAGGTAAGGCGTTCCTCTCGCACAACTTTATTGCCAAAAAGGTTCGAAGGGTTTGAAGTTGGTGCTGTACCAACTCGAACGCATCAAGCAGGAAGTGAAGACCTCATGCTAGCTATAGATGAGGAACCCATTAATGTTCAGGAAGCACTCAAAGAGAAGCAGTGGAAGGATGCTAAGGTAAGTGAATTAGCCTCCATTGAAAGGAACAATACATGGAAGCTAGTACAAGCACCACCGAACGTTAAGCCGATTGGGGTAAAATGGGTGTTCAAAATAAAGAAAGATGCGGATGGCAATATTATAAGGTACAAGGTGAGGCTCGTAGCAAAAGGATACGTGCAAAGGTTCGGGATAGATTTCGAAGAAGTGTTCGCACCAGTTGCAAGAATCGAAACAATAAGGTTGTTAATAGCTCTTGCAGCTCGTAACGGATGGCAAGTGCATCACCTAGATGTCAAGTCAGCGTTTCTTCATGGCGAACTAAAGGAAGTGGTTTACGTGTTTCAACCCGAAGGCTTTATAAAAGGGGGCAAAGAAAATCATGTTTACAAGCTGTCAAAAGCTTTATACGGACTTCGGCAAGCACCAAGAGCTTGGAATTCAAGACTGGATTCCACAATGAAGGAGCTTGGTTTTACAAGGTGCAAACATGAGCAAGCAGTGTACCGAAAGGAAACGAGAGCAAGGTTGCTGATTGTGGGTACGTATGTCGATGATCTTATAGTTACAGGCGCATCTACTCAAGACATAGTTGACTTCAAGAAACAAATGGAAGCTAAATTTGAGATGAGTGATCTCGGATTATTGCATTATTATCTTGGAATTGAAGTGAGTCAAAGTGATGCTGGTATCGCCCTAAAGCAATCGAATTATGCAACAAAGATTCTAAAGCAAACAGGTATGTGGCATTGCAATTCAACTCAAACTCCGATGGATCCCGGACTGAAGTTGTCAAAGGAAGATTCAGCACCGAAGACTGATCCAACGGATTACAGGAAAGTTATTGGCTGCCTAAGGTACTTAACTCATACACGAGTAGACCTGAGCTATGCTATTGGTTATGTGAGTCGCTTCATGCAAGATCCGAACTTAACACATGAACAGGCTGTAAAACATATACTAAGATATTTAAAAGGAAGTATAAATCTTGGTATTATGTATCCGAGGGGTGGGAGCAGCCTGCTACACGGCTTTACTGATAGTAGTCACTCGGTTGATGTTGATGATGGAAAGAGTACTACTGGAACCGTGTTTTACTATGATGATGCACCTATCACCTGGTGTTCGGAGAAGCAACAGACGGTGGCATTATCATCCTGTGAAGCGGAATATATGGCAGCAACATCTGGAGCATGTCAAGCTTTATGGCTGAGGAACTTATTGTCAGAGATAACAGGAGAAAGAGAACAAACTGTGACTCTCAAGGTTGACAACTCATCGGCTATAGCTTTAATGAAGAATCCAGTCTTCCGCAAGAAGAGCAGGCATATTCATACTCGCTACCACTTTATAAGGGAATGTGTCGAGAAAGGACAAATTAGAGTGGAGCATGTGAGTGGGGACTTACAAAGAGCTGACATTCTCACTAAGGCGTTACCAAGACTCAAATTTAACGAGATGAAGGAACTCGTTGGGCTTACAAGATTAGAGGGGTGATTGAAGGGATAATCTTGTAGATCGGATAAAAAGGAGCCGACCTACTAAAGGAATGGTTTTGAGATAGTTTTACATTCCTAGTCTAAATCAAATAGGATTCTTGTTTAGATAATTATCAAAGGTTATAGATAATTATAGAGTTCCTTGTTGAACAAGGAGTTGTAGGCTTATATAAAGAAGGAAGTTATGTAAACCTAAGCAATTAAATCAATAAACAAAGATCAAGTTTTTGGTTTATACATCTGACTTTGATATCAATTTTCCAACACATTAGAGAAAATTAGAGACTACTCTTAAGACATCATCATCAAATACCGAATCAAGTGTCGACTGGTCCTGTGGTTATACTCTTCGACTGTCGACTGGTCCTAGATATTGGTCCTGGTGTTACGCTCCTCAACTGTTGACGGGTCTTGGTCATTGGTCCAGGGGTTATGCATCTCATGTATCGGCTCATCCTGGCTATTGGCCATTAGATTATGCATCTCAAGTATTGACGGGTCCAGGCTGTTGGTGCTGGGGTTATGCATTTCAAATATTGTCAGGTCATGGCTATTGGCTCTGTGGTTATGCTCCTCAAATATCAACCTACTGACATCAGACATGTGTTCCCATCTAGAGTTTTGGTCATGAAAAAGAAGCAGAGTTGTTTGCTTGAAAACACTTAATGAAATTTAAAAAGGCCTGGAACTTGAAACGAAACATTCGATTCAAATATATTCTTTTTGAAAAGCAAACTTCATTAAAAATGAGCGCAAAACTCTAAACCAATGAGGAGAAAGAGCCGCCTCAACCAAATTACATCACTTTGAACTTACACCAAGATTCCCAATCTATACAAGCTTTGTTATATCTACATTTAAACCATAAAAAAAAAAAAAAAAAAAAAAACTCGAACTCTTTATCCCTGCTATAATTTCCAATACCTTTGGCTTTTTATTCTCAAATATGTACTTGTTCCTCGCCTTCCATAGTATCCACAAAGAAATGAACATTATGCCATGAAACGCCTCTTTCTTAACTCCCTTCAAGTTGGTTATAGTATGTAATTTGACTTCACGGACCGAAAAAAAGAAAATGTTAGGAACACGGCACCATTTGAAAACTCCTTCCCACACCCCTGTTGAAAAATAGCAGCCCGAAAACAGGTGGTCAGTTGTCTCGAACCTCTGTTTACAGCTTCTCCTTGGTTTACATTTATTATTTGTAGTCAACTCCCATACAAAACATTCGTACTTACAATTTGTCCTAATATATTCTGTAGATCATGTTCCAAGAGATGGATGTAACGACTCGAGGCTGACTTGGAAACATCATTGGAGAATCTTTCTTCCATTAATCCAGGTACTTCTGGTATAATAACTTATGTAGTAACACATACATAAAACATAATATATGTAGTCTAATTAAGAAGATGTTGTATGTTAGTGGTTTGTTTGGTTTGTTTAGTTATATTTTTGTATAGCTATTGGGAGAAAGATGACATCATTTGTAAAACAATATACATAATTGAAAAAAGTGTTCTCATACAAAGGCTTTAATGGTCTTGGAGGCAATCATCAGTCTCTTCCAATAATTTATCCGCTGAGTTGAAATGGGTTGGGTTAGATTGACTTGAAACATTATCTATTCTTTCACTGTTGGATATAAAATTTTAAAAACTAGTATCTGACATTTACAAGAAATGGAAACAAGGATGAACTTTGCTCGGTTCTTCTTTGGGATAACAATTCGCATGTTGTTGCTGCATTATTGACCCTCTTAACAAGATTAAGGCACGTTATCACGATTTGAATGTGTCACAGGTCAAATCGGGTAGTCCTTCATAAGTAAAATATAGAGTGATAATTGTTGAGTATACAAATTTCTTCTATGCAACTTGACAGTGTGTTCCGAAGTAATGGTCTAAGAAAGGTGGATGTGAAAGGACCATAAAAGGTATCTTAGATGGTTTTTAGTGGCTAGAATGGTTGCTCTTTTATAATTAATTGTGTCATTTATCTTCAACAGCTAACATTTGATGAACTCATGGCTTCTCAATATCTTGAATTCGTCAAATTACTTGCAAAGCCTGTCGAGAATTTCTCAGTGTAGAAATACAAGTAGGCCTGCAGTTCATGGGTCAACTGGGTCAGCAGGTTAATGGGTCAACTGGGCCTGCAGTTAGGTTGATTGGTCAATAGGTTAATGGGTCAACTGGGTCAACCGGGCATGCAGTTAGGCTGTTTTTAACGTGTTTATTTTATTACAGTGTGCAATGTTGTAAAAATTAATTGGTTTGGTGTAAAGAGTATAGTTTTATAATGTTTTGCATTGCTTTTTTTTTGTAGATTTTAATTTTAAGCCACCAATGTATGGGAAAAAGAATGACCCAATAATTGAAATGCAGTAACGAAAGAGATCAGAGAAAGATGAGTATAATGATAACACATAAAGATTGGGTGTTCGCTGATGAACCAGGATGAATGTGTATGGCATGTGGAAGTTAAAATCATTGACTATATGGCTAACTAACGTATTTAAATTGCTTGTAACATAGTAAGTAAGCTGGCATATGAGATTTTAGAATTATCATGTACGTGAGTTTCGACTACAACTGTTTGGTGAGTATTATGTATAGTGGCTTGATGTAATTTGGTTTATAAATATGTTTTAGTTTAACTAAAAGCTTTAATCTTATTTCTTGATAGCATTATTTTTGTCTAATTACTATGTGAATTTAATTATTTTTAACAGTAGCATGCTAAAGAAGTATCACTTTAGCTAAAACCTAAATAAACTTTAAGTCTGTATGTTTGGTGTGTTGAATGGAGGATGTAAATCTCTTCATGTTTCTGATGGGGTATAACTTTGTTAACTTTTTTTGCTAAATGTTGTGTACAAATTTCTATCAATTTTTTTTTTCATTAGATGCATTGGTTGTTGACCATAGTTGTACAATAATAGTTTTATTAGCTGTTTTTCAGTGTTATATGTTCTTGAAGCTTTTATTCATTTGCATATTTATGTTGCTAACGAGTAAGACTGGCAAAACAGGCGGATTGAGTCGGATCGGGTCGATTAACGGGTCAATGCGTGTTCGGATAAAACTGGGTTTACGTCAGATTGGTCAAAATATGTTTGCTTATACCTTTATTTTATGACCTTTAATGGCAACGGGCGGAGCCAGTCCTAGAGGTGGTGACGATGACAGTGGTGGTGGCAACAACGCAATGGTGTCGACGGTGGAGGCCTAGCTGGCTGGTGGTGGAATCTCAGCGGCGGCTGCAACGGTCAACGAGGAAGTAAACCCAACGTTTGTGTTGTGTTGCTGCAAAATTAATGCTTCAGCACCTAATGTTTGTTTCTGTTGATTTTAAGCCATATACAAAATGGCCTGGTATGCAAATTTGTATCTAATTTCAACGATTAATATTTAAATAACTAATAATCTCACTTATCAAAATTGATATCGTTTTGATAAATGTTTTATTTGATCATAGAATAATACGTAGTAAAATAGAACACATAAAACAATGGTAAGTGAAACGATGACATAAAAAAAACAAATACTTATTGTCCTTTTCAATTATATGGAGCTGTAAGAAGTCTACCAAAAAATTGATTATTCGGTTGTTTATTATGAAGAATATAACATATGCCATAACTTTAGTTTATGGCTAAATCATTATAGGTTTGGAGCTTTTTGTTGGGTTATTCATTATTTTTTTTTATTATACACAACAAAGCAAAGATGTTGAATTGCGACAGCTAAATAAAAAAATGAGTTAACATGTATGGGAATTAATCAATTTTTGCGTATACTAATCTCAGTTGGATAAGACGCTACCGAGATCTTCAATGCACACATAGTTTGATTATTGGTAAATTATAGGAACCCGTCCCAGCGGACGGGTATAATACTAGTTATATATGTTATCACCCGGACCGACCCAAACATAAATTTCGGTTGTCAATTCAGTTAAGAGATGACTGATAAGCCAAAAGAACACCTCGTTGGAAAAAAAAATTATAGGTCTGCCACTCAAACAACACAAATTTCATTCAACTGGTATATTCGTTGGATCGACTCGTATGTTTAATTATAAATTAAACACCCATAAGGTATAATAATACAATCCATCTTTGTAAAGACTCTAAAAACACATATAATTTTACAATATGAAATCTTTTATAGATCATTAGAAATGATATGCTATTAAATAAAAGTATTTCACAATTAATAAGATACATAGGAGTGGTAGAGAGGAAATCCTCTCTTGGCTAAATATAAGATACATAGGATATTTTTTAATTAATAAACACATTATCAAAGAAACTTCCTTCTACTCACCTCTAAGGACTTGAAGTTGAAACTTCACCATCCAAAGACTTTTTGGTGGATTCTTTAAGTTCGACATACAATTATGAATTCAAAAAGGGGAAATCACAAAATTAGCATTTTGACCGTTTGAATTACGAGATTAGCCCCCTCCCGTCTCTTTGGAGAGACGGTTCACGGTTCCCAACGACTCTGATATGTCTCCCGAGAGCCTTTGGTTTCCAACCAACGAAAGACTAACACGTGGCCTTGTTGATCCCGAGTAGTGTCAGGCGTCACCGGAGACGTGTCCGGTGGGCCCTCGAGACGTGTCAATGCCACCAAGTCGTCTCCGGTGGGCCCTTGAGACGTCTCACTGACGGCTCGGCTTAGCAGTTAATCAATAGAGCCGACCCTCTGGTTACGTCTCGATCAGGCCTGCAAGAGACATCTCCGGTGACGTCTTTTGCAGGCTATGAAACGTCTCCGGTGAATATGTCTAGTCGTTAGTTAATTTGCACTTAAGACAACTTTTCTTGAAGTAACAAGTATATATTTTTTTTATTTGATAACACAGTTCAAATATAAAAACTTGACCGATCCGAAGACTCATACAATGTGACGTCGAGTATGAGTATAAAAAGCTTATAACTGTTATGATTCAAATAATTAAACATAGTTTTGTAGCATTGTATGGGTGAGAGGAGTGTCTCTAAATGGTGACAAAATCAGGCTTGCAATTGGTTGGGTCAGGCCTGTTCATAGTGGGTTGGAGCAAGGAACTGGATCAATGGACTAAGGCTTAAGATATCTAAACAATATTTATTATGGGCTGTAATCCTAAATTGGATAATAGATCTCTATGTAATCCTAAATTGGATATACTGACAAGACATGCAACCCAAGTTCATCTTTTGGTTTTAGTTAGAATATACTCTGCAACTAAAGAAAAAGTAATGAAAATAAAAAAATATAGATAAAAAACTATCATAAAACTAACAAATGTAATGAAGTGATAGAATTACTACACACTCAATTTGATGGTATTCAAAAGGAATTCTTATGAAAAAGAAAGAGATATCTTGAGCCACACATTATGAAGAAACTTATAGTAAGTACTTCTCCATACTTTGCTGGCAATGAGAGGACCAACCACAATCCAAAAGCCAATTATAAATCCAAGCACAATGCTGATGATAAATCCCCACTTCTGATCATCTGATTCATCATCAGTTTGTTCTTCTGATTCGCCTCCCGTGCTTGCATCAGTTGGGACCCTGTTCTTGTTGCATACCGCTGCAAGTGGAGGCCCACAAAGCGCGTTTGACATGAAACTTGACTCATTGAAGCTTTGCAGCTGAGTGCTTGTTGGGATTTCTCCGGTTAACTTGTTGGAAGACAGATTCAACCAATTTAAGGTTGTCAACCTTGACATACCCCAAGGAATCCTCCCCTCAAGCTGATTCACAGACAAATCTAGAGACTCAAGTGATGTCATTTTACCGATCTCTTCTGGAATTCTTCCAGTTAAATAATTTCCGGATAAATTCAACCAACGCAAGCCTGAGAGGCCCATAAGTTCCTTCGGAATGGGGCCAGAGAACTTGTTATTTGATAGATCCAAGGTTGTAACTAGATACAAAATCGATCCGTATTCAAACTCTCTTCCTTTAGTCACCAACAATGCCCTGCCAAGAATTTGCACTTGAAATAGCATATCATATAGCACAATTGGATTTGATTTTTGCCTTCCAGATATTATGCTGAAGTTGTAGAAGCATGTTGGGAGGGATCCAGAAAGATTATTATGAGCAAGATCCAAGATTTGGATGGACGTAAGACGACAGAGTTCTTTAGGGATTTCACCCGCCAGCATGTTCGATCTGAGGCTGAGTAGTTTCAACTTTGTTTCTTCTCCGTCTATCAACAAAGGTATGCTTCCGGTGAGTTTATTCTCAGCAATTTCCATAATTTCTAAGCTTTTTGAATTTAACAGGAATGCGGGTAGTTTTCCAGAAAGATTATTGTTGCGGATGTTGAATGCTCGGATGGAAGATAAGCTCTCTATGGATTGTGGAATTCCACCAGAAAGATTATTATTCTCAAAGTTTATGACTGATAAAGTGTGCCACTTCGTCCAGCAATCTGGAATATTGCCGGACAAGTTGTTATTGGCCAGATTAAGAAATTCGAGCGGTCTATCCTTTTCTAAAGGAGGACACAAGAATTGCTCAAGCGATCCGGAAAGCTGATTGTATGATGCATCTAGAAGACGAAAATCAGCTTCGTTGAATTTTCCAGGTAACAAACCTTCGAAACGGTTGTTACTTAGATCTACGTTTGCATTTGGAGCAAGGATACTAAGTTCTTCTACCAACTTCCCCACTATACTATTGTGAGATATATTCAAGAGATAAATGCTTGAATACGAGCTCCAAAACCAACTAGGCATGATGTCAGAAATTCCCGCGTTGCTTATGTCTAAATCTGTCAAGTTTCCTTGTGACCGAATCCATGATGGAAACTGAGGGCCTAGATTCCAAGAACCTATTCTTAGGACTTCAAGTTTGAACGGCGGGTTCCAGTTTTTAACCCTTATTTTCAGAGTTAGATTGTTTGTGTCTGCCCATAATGTGGTCAATGCGGTTAGATTGGCAAAGTGATCTTCTGTGACATCTCCAGTCATCAAATTATGATGCACACTCATAAATTGTAAGTTCCTTAGCTTTCCAAAACTTATTGGTAAGCTTCCATTGAGCTTGTTGAAAGAAATCTCCAGCTTTTCCAATGATGTTAAGTTCCCTATTGTATCGGGTAACTTGCCAGTAAGAAGGTTAACATTAAGGATCAACTCCTTTAAGGATGACAATCTTCCTAAAGAATTTGGAATGGTACCAGAAATGCTATTGAATGCGAGATCAAAAAGGACTAGATTTTGAAGTTGTCCTATTCTATCTGGTATACGACCCGTAAGAAGGCTGTTGGCACTAAATGCCAAATAATTCAACTTAGGTGAATTACATTCACAGAAGTTATTCAGAAGCTCTGATACATTTCCGGTAAAATTGTTTGATCGGAGATCAATACGTCGTAAGTTGCAAAGGTTCCCAATTGAGTTTGGGAGGGTCTCGTTGATAAAATTTTGAGACAAGTCGATACTAACGAGAGAAGTCATGTTCTGAAGACGACCAAGAATTGGAGTTGAAAGACTACAAGTACTAATGTCCAGGGACACAAGACTATTGATGCTCAACAATCCGTTCAAGACGGATGTTGAATTCATAAAATCATTTTCAGAAACGTAAACGAATTTTAAGTCAGTCATGTTTTGAAAACCACCAACCCAACCTGGAACCGGACCATGGAAAAGACATCTAGTCAAATCCAAGGAAACTAGCTTAGTTAAACTAAAGATCCACCAAGGCATTAAACTGTCAAAAATGTTATAAGAAAGATCAAGGACAGTTAGGGAGGTAAAATTAACCTCAGTTAGACGATGAGGAATTTGAGTAAGGTTACTTGAAGGCAAGTGTAATTCTACCAAAGATGGAAGGTTACTAACAACTTGAAGCCAGTCAGATGCACTGCTAAGATCATAGGCCGACAAACGCAGATATTTCAACGAACGTAGACTCAACAGCCAACGCAGACTGTCCAAAGGAACGTCACTTAGCCATGGCCCATTTCCTAGATCAAGGACAGCCAACATGGATAGATTTCCTAGTTGGTGCGGAACTTGTCCGTAGAATTGAGACATTGAGAGATTAAGATATCTCAAGTTATTTAAAGAACCGATGAAACTAGGAATTTGTGTAGTACCAAAATCATTGCAGCTCAAGTCTAGATACTTAAGTTGCTTCAACAACAGAAGAGAACGATTAATACTTCCTCTGAGCATCTGAAACGTTGCTTCTTCAAGTTCCGGATCAGGTCCTCGAAGGTGAAGCTCTTGGACACGACCGGTAACATTATCACAAACAATTCCATCCCATGTGCAGCAGTCGACGTTCGCACTGCTCCAAGAAGAGAGCTTGTTGGCATCATCTATGAGATCTTGTTTAAACTGCAGAAGTGCGAGTCTCTCTTCATCAATGCACAAAGCCCGTCCCGGATTGTCATTACACAAACAATTAGTACACAAGGTTGAGGCAATGATTAGAAGCCAAAAATGTGTGAAAGACTTCATATACATGTGGTTAGGATTACATAAATTTTGATAACTGTAATCACAAAGTATGTTTGCATGTATCAAATGAGTTATATCCTATATAGACAGACAGACACATATACTTTCTACCCACTTGCATTGTGGACACAATTGTCAAGAAACATCAAACAAGAGGGCTGAAATGAAATAATTATGATGGTGAAGAGTTGCCCAATGTTGACCATCAATTAAAAATTTATAATAAACCAGTTCAGTCACTATCTTGGGCCTCAACTCATTTGGCATTATACTCGATATTCTAGTGGGGCGAAAAGCAAGTTGCATAAATGTCATTTGGACTTAGAAGGAAACTTCTTTTCACACTACGTCTACTTGCAACTTTCAAAAAGGTGACTATTGTTGTTCCCAATAACACACGACACTACATTAATGCAACCATCTTGGGTGTGTATGGTTTGGTTTGATTATAGCCTTAACCGAAACTATTACCAAAGTCATGGGTTAATCTATTTTATTAACCATCCGGTTTTCAGTCAATTGGTTCTGTTTATTTGGTTAGTTTGCTGGTTTTTGGTTCGGTTAATCAAAACCAAAATTGTACTAAATTTTTTATTAGAAATACATGAAATAGATGTATAAGTATATGAAAGAGATGTTTAAATACATGAAATAGTGGTATAAAACATGAAATGAAGGTATGAAACGACGGAAATATATGAAAATATGAAAGGTTTGGTTCGGTTTAATTGGTGTTCGGTTTGGTTTTTCTCCTCCCTACAACCATCTATATATATACGGACCTAGTATATAGGGGGTCAAACGATCACTAAGTTTGTGTTTATTATATGTAACGTATATGACAGTTTTCCCATCGAAACTGAAGATTTTAGCACTGGCATCTGATATTTATAATTTACTTTTAAAAGATCAATATATACTTGTCTTTGAAAAATAAGTAAAACGCAAAAAAAGAAAAGGAAAAAAAACAGTGAGTACTGAATTCAGTTAATTACTTTATTTACTCTTTCTAATAGGTTGTTGAACAATATAATCCTTTTTTATGGTTATGTGTAACTCAAAAACTTCATGTAGCTTTTAGTTTTACACGTTGCAGTGGCATTTTATAATTACATATGTTATCACCCGTACCGACCCAAATAAAAATTTTGGTTGTCAAGTTAAGAGATGACTGATAAGCCAAGAGAACACGTCGTTGGAAAATAAAATTCTAGGTCTGCCACTCAACCAGCACAAATTTCATTCAACTAGCATATTCATTGGATCGACTCATATGTTTTATTATAAACTAAACATCCACAGGCTATAATAACACAATCCATCTTTAGAAAGACTCTAAAACACAAAATTTACAATATGAAATCTTTTATAGATCATTAGAAATGATAAGCTATTAAATAAAAGTATTTCACAATTAATAAGATACATAGGATATTCTTTAGTTAATAAACACATTATGAAAGAAAGTTCCTTCCACTCACCTCTAGCGACTTGAAGTTGAAACTTTACCATCCAAAGACTTTTTAGTGGAATCTTAATGTTCAACATACAATGAATTCAAAAAGGTGCAATCTTTTTTCACACCAAACATATAATGATAGGCCACTACAATCCAACACACTTTTATTTATTATAATAGAATTTCCAGATAGATGGAAGTTTGGTTTCCACCACTTGTGTCCTAAGAGCATTATCAACTCATCGGTCTTTCATATTTCTGACGTTGGAGACATCAAATGTGGTGATGCGAATTGCAAAACGAATCCACATTATGTCTGTAACTATGGCTGCAAACCAATTGAACTTTCAGCGAACGGTCGGTAAGAAGTTTGTTTGTGTTCGTTCGTTTAATAAATGAACGAGCATTAACAAAAAATTCCGTTCGTTTAGTTAAACAAATGAACATGAACGGAGTCCACGTTCGTTTATTTATGTTCGTGAACATTTGATAACTTGTTCGTTTGTGTTCGATAGTTTAATAGAGTTTTTTATTTTTATATTCTTTTATTTTTATTTATTTTAGCCAAATAAATAAATAAATACTATATGTGAGGTAAGTATATGACTATATGAGACCAATAAACCCTACTTTTAGTATCCATACTCATTGTATGTTTCAACGTTCTAGCACCGACACCCTCCACCTCCATCGTCCTCCGCCATGTATGTGAATTAGATCTTGTTTGAAAGTTAATATATGTTTGTTTGTGTTTGTTTCCTGCCATGAACACTTCTTTATATTTGTTTGTGTTCATGAACACTTGTTTGTGTTCATTAATGTCCATTTGTGTTGGTGTGTGTTCGTGGACAAAATTAACAAATAAACACAAACACACAAACACGAGTGTTTTATTGACAAACGAACACAGACTGAAATCTGGTTCGGCAGGTGTTCATGAACTATTCGTGAACACATAACTTCCTTAACAAACAAACACGAACAACGTCTTGTTCGTGTTTGTTCTATTCGTTTGCAACCCTAACTGCAACGAACAAAAGCATGATCTTGTTTAGACCTTTAAAATTTTTTTTAATATGAATATCCTAACATAAATAAAGTGGGTTATTTTTATTAAAAATAATAAAAAAAAGTTATTAATAAGGTATCATCGTTATTTGAAGGAAATAATTAGATTAGTTCAATACTGAACACAATACAACATAAAAGATTCACACTAGCGTTTTCAACAGGGTGTGTCTTCAAACTCGTCAATGACTACAACAATGAACAAGGCCGGTCTTAGGCATGGGCCAGGTGGGCGACGCCCAAGGCCCAAACTCTTAGGAAGCCTGAAATTTTAATTTTTTAATACATTTTATGTATAGATTGTATTTAAAATAATTTACGTTGAACATTATAAGAGGGGCTAAGGTAGATAAATTGATTAGTGACTTAATTTAAATTGATAAATATCTAGTATATGTTTTTTTATATAAAATTTAAACGTAAATGATTTATTTTATTTACTTATAGTTTTTTTTTTTAGGTATTGATGTTTGATAATTGAAAATTGAAACTTGAAAATTTGTGATTTGAAAATTGAAAGTTAAAATTTGAATTTTCATATAGACGTTTTTACAAGGAATCAAGTAAAGATGAACTTCTTTTGCAGGTCTAGACGTCTAGTACATCTAATTTAAGGTTACAAAGAGTTGACATCGTCTGATCTAATGATCGTTGCCACTTGCCCAGCCCTTTCTATGAAGCCCAGCCCGTCAGTAAAAGCTTCAGGCCCAATTACATTTCATCCAGGTCCAAGTTCCAACCCACGATAATTTAGAAGAAGTCTCAAGCTATATTTAATTATTTGTATTGCAATAGTTAGTTGCTTATGGGTCTTCTTTTGGTTTAGTTATTAATATTTATTATATTTGTTAACTAGGTTATGGCTCGGCTGGACACACAGTTCAATAATGAAAACACTATAAATATTTTAACTATATCGAATTCAAGTTAAGTGTTAACCTAAATAACGGGAAAGTAAAAATACATATGATGGGTTGTTACATTATATACTTTCAGTTTTATTGATCATACTCTTAAAATGTTCTTGGAATGAAAATTGCAGCCCCTCATCCATCAAAATTAGTCATGAGTTGTAGCTCTTCCCTTTTCTAATAAATAAAGCAGTGGGAATAACTTAAAGTAGGCTGCATACAAAACGGTTAATCAGGGAGTTGCATATCTACTAACCTTGGCAACACGGGTCGGGGGAACGGGTCATACCGGTTCGAGTCACAACGTGCCATTTTAGGAAGAAAAAAGGTATTAAATCACCAACCTTAAGAATGTCGTCCGGTAAAACCTCATTGAGTTGATACTCACTTACCTCGTCTCTGTAGATAATTAGAAATATCAATCATTAATTAGTAAGTTTAAACATTAAAATGAAGATAACAAAAGAGTACAACTCCTGACGAGTACGATAAGTATTTATGTATGCATGCTTGGGTTTCGCGTGAATCTTTGCAATGTTTTTGTAACACAATAAATAATTTACACAACGAAGAGTTCTCATGTTGTCCGACAAGCCACAACATAGTGCGTTTGTACGAGGTACACGGCAAAAAAAACATATTTTCATGACGTTTGTTAGCTTTGATGGTACACATTTCGTTTGGAGAGCGTGTCCTACGGAGTTGCGAGGCCAATATACGAGAGTTGATCACAATACCCAACGGAGATGCTTGAGGCAGTTGCCTCACAAGATTTGTGGCATTGGCATGTGTTTTGTGGTCCACATGAATCGAACAACAACGTTAACATTCTCCTACAACCTAGAATATTTACACACTGTACGGAATGGACCCGCGACTCATAGTTCATTTCACATAAATGGCAATTTTACAAATGTTGGTACTATCTTACCGATGGGATATATCTTGCTTGGTCAACGTTTGTGAAAGTGTTTCGTTATCTGACTCATTCAAAAGAAAAGAAGGCTAACGAAGGCGCAAGAGTCGACAAGAAAAGATGTGGAGCGGTCATTGGGTGTTCTAAAGGCAAAATGGGGTATACTTAGGCGGGCAATGCGGGAGATGACCGTAGTCAAGATTAGGAGAATTGTGTATGCGCGTATGGTGTTGCACGACTTGATCTTAAAGGACAATGGAAGAATGATATCTCCGGTCCACATTATGGATCCACTGGTCAAGCCAGCCTTGGACGAGAATGTTCTTAGGGATATGCGAAATGAAGATACGCATTTCCAGCTTCGATATGATCTTGTGGAACACCATGCATATCTAAATCTACCATACCTCAATGCGGACTGGTTTAGTTTTATTAAAATTTTCAATTTTTTGTCTTTTTAATTATGTAACATTCTTATTTATGTTATGAAGTTTAGCTTTTGGTTAGTTATATCAAAAAGATTTTTAAAAGGTGTTAGGGTATCTTAGGGTAGTGTCTGTGCAAATATGGAGTTTAGAGTAGTGTGAGGGTACTATTGTACAAATTTGATGTGATAGCTCAGGATGAAAGTTGTTAGGGTACCAGACAACCACACCTCACATACTAGGGAAAAATAAAAGTATTAACACCATACGAATGGTTTACGAATTTGTTCACCTTGATAAACAATGTGAGATTTGGGTAACCATTGAATTTTACTCTTCGAAAAGCGAAACCGAATTTAAAATTGAATTCGTATTGAATTTTGAGCAAGGAGGCTAAGTGGATGTGAAATATTTAAAAAATATTAACCTCTCTTACAATTCATTTATTGCTTTTACTAGCGGAAATGCCCGCGCGTTGCTGCGGGTAATTATGTTTTATGAGCACATAACACAACGCTACAAAAACATTCTTATATGCTAAAATTGACTTGAGACTGTATAAGCCAAGAATAACTATGTAACTCAACTAATGCCAAAATGGTTGTAAAACTCAAAAAGTAAAAGTTCTAATTATGGACCGTTAATCCTCACCGAGATAAACATTACAAATTTATGAAACATCAAGCAAAAAAGTATCCTTGCCTTGCAATTTGGTAAGGTTAGAGACGTTATAAATATATTAATAATATAACATATAAGCAATTTTCTTGAACTTAATAAAAATTTCCAACTGTGACAACCTATGAGCCGTCATATAGTGATGCAAACAATCAAGGTATCTTTTTTTTTATTATTATCTGCAAAAAACTATATATATGACCTCCAAAACAAAAAACAGACGCCAAAAAAACCTTAACTACAGCAGATCAACAACATCAAAAAGGACCCATTTTCATAGCTAATTGCAGCCCTTCCCGATCTGTGAGTAAGCCATAAGAACGCATCTTCTTTAATCACCTCCACAGAAGTTTTGACTGGAATAAACCTGTCTTCGAAGACCATTATGTTTCTCGCCTTCCATATCCTCCACACGGTTGCCATCACCACAGAATACACAATTTTTTTCCATCTCTGGCTGCCCAGACTGTTCGTAATTAACTGTACCAGCTCCTTCAACGAAGCATCTTCAAGAGGCCAAGGAATGCGCAACCAGACGGGGACGTGCCACCAAATACATCGAGCGAAGATGCAACCCGTGAAAACATGGTTCGCCATTTCCTCACAATAACCATATCTGTCGCATATCGTGCTGGAAAGTTGAACTCCTCTTGATTGCAGCCCCACCTTCGAAGCCACACGGTCCATACTCGCCTTCCACAGCAGCATATTAATTTTTAAGGGGCTGAAGAATTCCAAGAAAATGGAGGCTCCACGTCCGATAGGCCCAACCCAGCAGCACTAATGTCTTTACACAGCTCCTTGGTGGAGAAGTTGTCTCCAGAAGCATTGTCCCAAACCCAGTGATCAGGCCCTTCATTGACATTAACAACCTGTAGCGCGTTCCACAAATTACAGACTTCTTGCCATTCCACTTCAGGATTCGGGTTTCTACTCTATTCCCAGCCCCATTGAACCTCGTTCGAATCCTGCACGTAATTGTCTTTAACTCGAGCATCCTTTTTCTTAGCCAACCTGAAAAGATTCGGGAAAGAGGCATTCAACGGATTGTTGCCAATCCATATATCCTGCCAGAACATGATCTTTCCACCATCGCCCATTTTAACCTTAAGCTTGTCTTTAATCTCAATACCCAACTTAGCGAGCACATCGGCCATCGTACCAATATCTTTCCAAACCCCGGTGATCGATTTCTTGACCGGCACCATCTTATCATTCTTCTTTGAGCTGTGAATAGCGTGAATAACCCTTGCCCACAGCTGATCCGGATCTTCCTTGTAACGCCACCACCACTTAGAGAGCATCGCCAAGTTAAAATCCTCAATCGCACCAATTCCAAGCATTAGAATGTAAGTAATTATATTAGTGTGATCTTCAATAACATAAATCCTTTTAAAATCATTTCAAAAACTAACTAAATTTCCAGTTCTTATTCTAATTATAATTTGAAAATATATATTTTTTATTTATAATCCTAATTGAGGTTTAATGAGCTTCCATTATGTCGCACTTGTGTTATTGGCACATAAAAATTCAAATTTTTTTCTTTAAATAATGTAAAAAGTAGAGATGAAAATCATGGGATTGCCTTTTTAATAGTTTGAGAAAATTAGTATAAAAACTCATTCCATTCAAACAGACCACCCAAACATAATAACATAATATAATGACCCATTTAATTTATTCAACATTCCATTCCAACAATATTGCTATTACATCAAAACTATTCGACTCTGCATTTCAAACCTTATCCTATACAGTGTATACTGTAGCCAAGATGTGGCCTTGATTGTTTCTTAATCACATGCATTCAAATATAGGATATGTAATAAACAGAAAGATTCCATAACCAATAAGTGCCACCGGAAATTGGAAAATCGGGAGTGGTGAAATTAAGAAAGTAGACATGTACCTGGTACATGGTGGGATTCATTGCAGGAAACACATAGCGGAAGCTCACCATCATAGAATGCTTGTTGTAATCTCCAACCTTTCCAATGAAGATTATTATGCCATCTGTATAAATGCAAACATAAATTCGAAGTTTGAAACAAATTCAAATCATTAAATAATAGAGAATTGACAAAAGATAATGCATTTTCATCATCCTTTTTCGCCTTTTGTTTCTCTGCTATTGTGTCTTGTTTTGACATTAATAAAACTGACTTCTTAGAGTCAACTTGATGTGTATTGTAGTGATGAAAGTAAGCAGGAGATAATATACAAGGTACATCATCTTCTGGATGGAATGCAGTAAGTCTTAAATTATTGTTGCCACCCTTTTTCATTAACATAAGTGACGGTAAACATGTACGTATATAAGTCAACAATAATATAACTTGTGCTACTTAGATTGAGAAACTACAACACAAACGTACTCTCTGAAGACAACATTTCCAATAAGAGGTTGGGAAAATGTGATGAATTTCATAGGAAGTCTTTCTTGTTCTTTTTTGATGAAGAGCAGATGCAATCACCCTCAAGATTGCAAGGGTGGATAAAACAACAACCTGGAAAATAAAGAATCTTAATTTGTTAAGGAAAACAAAATCAAGTTAGAGCACAACCAAAACTTACTGCTCCACAAAGCGAAGACTCCCATAAAAAAGTTTTTTTTTTCTTCTCAGATAGTTTTTATAACTCCAAAGCAGATATTCCTTTAGCATGAGACATGAAGCCCTATGAAATTACTACAAATTTTATCTACAGACTATAAATACAGTTACGGAGAAAGTGTCAAAATGAAACACTTACCTAATGAGTATCAGGTTTAGTTGAAGCTACTCCTTGTTGTGGCTTTGCTCCAAGTGTTCTTGGAACATCATCAATCAAGTCTACACAAACAACCAAAATCAATTGATAAATTAAATAATACACAGACTAAGATGAACCGAATAAAGAAACTCATAATTGAAATTCTAAAAAAAGTAAAAATTGGCATTCCAACATGAAAATTATACACAAATTACAGAGAGAAGAAAGGAATAAAAATGGAATGTGATAATATGAAGATGTATCCGCTCGCAAGTGTGTGTACCTGTTCTTCCATTGCCAACTTCTTAACATGGGTGATCGTAACGGACGGGGTATCGAGAGGACGAATTGAAGGTGAGACCCTTCTTTGGCAGCCTTCTATTGAAGGGTTAGCAAAGATAAAACCGTCACTTATGGAATTCCTCTCTTTTTCTCTTCAGGAGCCTTTTAGATTTAATCAAAGGCAACAGCTAAGGCACGAGATTAAGCAAAGATGGTGGTTTGTGAGGGTTATGTGGCAGAGTTGGAGAAAAACAGATAGCAAGTGGGAGAATTTAGGGGTGTGGTTGTGAGAAATTGCTTGAGAGCTCATACTTATATCATTAATTTGGGGGTTTTGCATTGAATTCCATGATTAGGAGTCTTAAATTGAAATCAGTTACAAGCTTGCTGGTTTGTATACAGAAGAGTAGATGGTAGGTAACTGATCTGGGGCATGAAGCAAGGGGGATATGAAAAACCTATCGCTACCATCATAAAAAATGATACCCTAACAATTGATAACCTGACCGAGTGGGTTTTTGTGTGATTTAGACAGAGACGCATTGAATAACATTCAATCCAATTCAATGGTGTAACACTTGGAGTTTTGTCAGTTATATCCTCTTGATATTCTTGAACGTAAGCAAATTCATATTCACATATTTTTTTTTCACGTTTATGAAAGAGGGTTACAGATAATTAAATGAGTTTATTGATAGTAGATTGATTATATGCTGCATTAGTCATTTGTATCATTGACATCAAATATTGTACCTAAGGGCATAAAGGGAAGAAAAGAGCTAAAAGTTAGAAGATTACACTTGTGTCTCTTGACATGCCATCTTAACTTTGCCAAGTCTGACATCTTTGCCCATTGCTCCCTCTTTATAATGTATTATAGATTATAGATAATTCCAAATATGATATAACTTGACATCATTAAAGGATTTTATTTTACTCGTATCAAGGTGTTTAGATATGTTGAGAATTACAACACCAGAAACAATCAATCAAGAACACAATTAAAAGATTATTGTTATTAAACTTCAGCCAGAGGAGTAATAGAAAGAAATTACATGAATTGAAAGTGTAATCGTAGAGAACGATTAACCAGCTATTTATAACCTAATTAGAAACCCTAATTCCCAATTCAGTCGTTATAAGTGATAACGACTTATCAGCAGATGTAATCCCACAACTAAGAAGAAATGACAGCTTATACCCCTGAAATTTACACATTCAGTCCTCAAGCTTTCAGGACATATTCAGTAGCTGCCAAATATTATAAACGACCAATTTAAGTAAGTTGACTATGGTTGACCTATGTGATTTCACCAATTAATCCAACAATCTCCACCTTGAAACACAAGATCAACCAATATCCAATTCTTCTAAACACAGTCTAAACTTCCCAGCAGGCAATGCTTTTGTTAGCATATCAACAGCATTATCCTCTGTACTGATTTGTTCAATCAAAACTTCTTTTGACTTAACAATATCTCTAATAAAATAAAGTTTAACCTTTATGTGTTTAGTCCTGTCATGAAAGACATTATTCTTTGTTAACTCAATTGCCCCTTGATTATCACACATCACCAGAGCATGATTAACCTCCAATCCTAATTCAGAAACAAATCCTCTCAACCACATAGCTTCTTTCACAGCTTCAGTAAGAGCTATGTATTCTGCTTCTGTACTGGAAAGAGCAACTACATGTTGTAAAACAACTTTCCAGCTTACAACACTACCTAAGACTTTAAACACATATCCAGTCAAAGACCTTCCTCTATCCATATCCTTAGCATAATCAGAGTCTACAAATCCTTGAACTATACTCCTATCATGAGTATTGTTCCCAAATATCAATCCTACATCAACTGTTCCTTTTAGATATCTTGTCAACCACTTAGCAGCTTGCCAATGCTGTTTACCAGGATTAGACAAGTATCTACTCACCAGACTTACACCATAACCTATATCAGGCCTAGTGCATACCATAAGATACATTAAACTACCAACTAAGTTAGCATATGGTACCTTTTTCATGTATGCAATTTCATCTTCTGTCTTAGGTGAGTCTTCTAAAGACAACTTAAAATGTTGAGCCATAGGAGTTGAAACTGGTTTGCAACTTTCCATACTATAGTTATTGATCACCTTCTGTATGTAAGACTTCTGAGATAACTTGATCAATCTCCTGCTTCTATCTCTTGAGATTTCCATTCCAAGTATCTTCTTTGCAGCACCTAGTTCTTTCATATCAAATTCCTGCTTTAACATCTCTTTTGTAGCTAGAATTTGATTGGAATCTTGCATGCCAACAGCATATCATCTACATATAACAACAGGTATACATATGCCCCTGTCTTGTACTCTTTAAAGTACACACATGAATCATATAAACTCCTGATGAAACCATTATTAATCATAAATTCATCAAACCTGTTGTACCACTGCCTTGGAGCCTGCTTGAGCCCATACAGAGATTTTTGTAAAAGACAGACCATATCTTCCTTTCCCTTTTCTTTAAATCCTAAAGGTTGATCCATATATATCTTTTCTTCAATATTTCCATGAAGAAAAGCTGTCTTTACATCAAGTTGCTCAAGCTCCATATCCATTTCAGCAGTTAAAGACAATAATACCCTTATGGAGGTATGCTTCACAACTGGTGAGAATATTTCATTATAATCTACACCTTCTCTTTGAGTAAAGCCCTTAGCTACAAGTCTTGCTTTGTATCTAGGCTTCTCAACTCCTTCTATACCTTCCTTTAATTTGAAAATCCATTTACATGGAATGATTTTCTGCCCCTTTGGTCTTTCAACCAAAGTCCATGTCTTATTCTGATTCAATGAATTCATTTCATCCTTCATAGCTTCTAACCACTTTTCAGCATCTTTTGACTCAACAGCTTCATTAAATGTAAGTGGTTCAGTTGAACTTTCAAGTTCAGCAGCCATGAATACCACAGCTGATAAATCATCTTGCTGTGTTCTAAACCTTAATGGTTTAATAATCTGTCTTCTAGTCCTGTCCCTAGCCAGGTTATAACTATTAAGATTATCTTGACCTGTACTTGAACTAGCACCTTCACCGTGATCTGAATTTGAGTTAGAAGTGTCTTGTTCTACATTCACTTCTTCAGTTTGTATATTCTCATCTTTCTTCTCCACCTCAATCTGAACTTGTGGATAATATTTGTCAATTTCTGACAATTTTACCCCTACAACATCTTTATAAAGGACATCTTCTCTGAATGCAACCACATCTCTACTAACAAATTGTAACAACCCGAAGTGGACCCCAAAATTTTTTCGCATAATAATATTAACCAACGACCAGTAGTAAATGAGACGGTTATATTTGGAACTAAAAACTGAACAAATTTACATAAATAATATTATTAGGATAGGTTTTATGAGACCGAACCAATATGCGTTACGAATCTAAACCGAACCCGACCCGTGCCCTGTTGCTTACTCACCACTCGGGACACATGGCACCATTTTATGGTGCCATGTGCCCACCCATGTGTTTACAACACAACACACCACACCACATCACACATTATTATAAAGACCACCCTCACATCTCTCTCTCATCATACAACACACACACACACATCTGCCTCTCACCTCTCGCATAACACACACACCCCCACAACCAACTTTTGTGATTAAAGATGAGGTAGAAGGAGCCGGAGGC
Organism: Ambrosia x helenae; assembly: GCA_030844895.1. NCBI lineage: Eukaryota > Viridiplantae > Streptophyta > Magnoliopsida > Asterales > Asteraceae > Ambrosia > Ambrosia x helenae. The sequence goes on from JAUTDX010000923.1 coordinate 60,869, forward strand.
CTCCTCACCGTCGTCCCCGGCGGATCTCCGGCGAAACCTTTTCCCCAAATCACGCAACCCCCACCCCTCCACACCTATGGCAGCCTGTTGAGGTCTAAAGTGAGAACCGAACAGAAGATAGAGGGAGAAACAGAGAGAGAGAGAGAGAGAGAGAGAGGAAGAGAGAGATCAAAGTGAAGGGTTCTGGCCACCACCATTTCTGGTGGCCCATAGCGGCGCACGGCAGAAAGAGTAAAGAGGAGGGCGACGATGGCAGAGCAGAGCACAGACACGGCGGCGACGGTGCCTCTGGCATCGGGTCAGACTTGATTCCAAGGGGAGGGGCTCGGTTATGCTTTTCGGTGACTGAGAGATGGTGGTATGGAGCGCTGATGGTATTCTTGAGAGACCATCAGATTATGGTAAGGATTGGGTATAGACTTGATGGCTAATAGTTGAGATAGATTAGTAAAGGTTTGGGTTATAACCAGTTAGGTCTAGAAGCAAGTCAAGAAGTCGGGTCAGCAAGATGGTCAACCGTGGTCAAAGGAGCAGACGACACAGTCAACAGGAGTCAACCATCGGTCAACATTAGTCGTCACGAACTGAGACTGAATGCGAGGTATAATCGGATACGACAACTCGATAATTTTAGATATTAACATTTATAATTGTTTATAACTTGTGTGTGGGACTTGACGAGCGTATCAACAACCTTGGATATAGTAGATTGAGTACCGAAGCTATTAGTGTGGACACTTGGGACTTGAGACATCGGATATAGGAATATATTACGACCAATCTGTACTAAGACATGAAGAGCAAGCATAAGGATTGGAAAGGACATTATTCGACACTTGAACATTGACGACTTAGACTAGGAGTTAGTAAAAGCGACGTACGTCTTAAAGTGTACCTATGCAAATGGATTGGATTCAATCAATGATAGGTGTTACTTAGACATGGACTTGGAGAATATAATATCGACACATACCCTTTATCATCGACTAGTGCATTCCCAAAATATTGGATAGAATATATCACTCGAACACTTAAGATGTAATACCTAAACATGGAAACTTGGAGACATTAGATTCAATGCTTTGGACGATAGACTAAGATTCGAACTTGACCAGAATAAATATATATAAATAGTGAAGTAAACAATTCCTTGACGCCTTGACACCTAACTAGAATTAGACAAGAATAACAATGTAGACCTCAAGACTTGAGATTTCGGACACATCATAGGAATGCGACGGACACCTTATTAACTTTATATTATCCTACAAGCTCGACTAAGTATACCTTGTATGTATAACTACTACTTGTCAAGTACAAACGAATAGGTTGCGGGGTATTGGAACCCAAACGTAGACGTGGAGTTATAATAAATAGGAACCATACGCTCGAGCTCGTCCCCACACGTTACCAGTAACCAATAAAAACCAAGACTAATAGTGTGTATCGACATAGGGCCCAACCAGGAGGATACAGGGACGCAATACTTAACAACCCGTTATTATTCCCGTATTATTATCCAGGTGAGTCTCGTGAACCATCCCCTCTTTTTCTGTTTTAAACTGTTTTTGGGGTGAACATATGCTTCCAGTGTAAAAACCAGAATGATAAACCAGTTTGATGTGACAAGGTGTGCTCTCGAATACCGAACCTTCACACTCATTAACCCAACGGGAGATTGGGCCACTTAATATGTGGGTAGTACTACTTGGGGAAACCCCCACACACAGTGGACCCGGAAACCCGGGGAACCCTCCACTGAAGTTTGTGACACGTATTCTGCCATGGGAATCCATAATGAGAGCAGATGGATTCAGCGTCTGGTTTGAGGTGTGGCTTGTACATCACCAGTGCAACCATGTGTTAAACCGTATAAAACTTGTTTTGGAATGTTAAACATGTTTTGTGTTAAACCAAGTAAAATTTGTTTTCGAACGATAAACTATTTTGAGAAGATAAATTTATTGAAAACCAGTTTAACGCACACACGGACTCACCAACATATTTGTTGACCCAAACTATTTTAAGCATGTGTTCAGGTACAACTTATGGAAGGATGGCGAACGCGAGGTATATTACATTAGTTGCGGATTAGAGCATATAGAGCTAAGCACGATTAGAGATTGGATTGACTTGGGGATTGCACACCATCAACTGCTTCGACGACCGCCGCGATTCGTCTCTGCATAACTTTGAACCATTTATTTTAAGTATTGTATTTTTATATTTTGAACTAGAAATTGTATTAAACCTTAAATAATAGCAATTGTTACTTCCGCTGTGCAAGTTTGGTACCAATTTGTATTCCGACCAGGCCCACCTTGGTCGGGTTGTGACACAAATACCTTTGGACTCCCCTCATCAACCCTCCACAATCTATACCCTTTAACACCTTCTGTAAATCCCAGAATTATACACCTTTGAGCTCTTGGTTCCAGTTTTCCTTGACTTATGTGAGCATAAGCAAGTGAACCAAAGACTCTCAAATTTTCATAATCAGGCTTCCTTCCTGACCACTTCTCCATAGGTGTATTCATATTAATTGCAGAAGAGGGAGACATATTTACCAGATAAGCTGCTGTAGAAACAGCTTCAGCCCAGAACTTCTTTGGCATGCCTGCACAGAACAACATACTCTTGACTTTGTTCATGAGTGTTCTGTTCATCCTTTCTGCCAATCCATTCTGTTGTGGTGTCCCTGGTACAGTTAGATGTCTTGCAATTCCATTTCTACTGCACATATTATTGAACTGTGAATTGCAGAATTCAAGTCCATTATTAGTCCTTATCTTCTTAAGCTTCTTCCCACATTGATTTTCTACAAGATTCTTCCATTCAACAAACTTGTCAAATGCCTCATACTTATGTTTCAGAACATAAACCCATACCCTTCTTGAGAAGTCATCAATTATTGACAGAAAATAATGAGCACCACCCAAAGACATAGTCTTAGTAGGACCCCACAAATCTGAGTGAACATAGTCTAATATACCCTTTGTAACATGCTTCCCCTTTGTGAACTTCACCCTGTGAGATTTTCCCATCACACAACTCTCACAAAACCCTGCACTTCTTTCTACAAAGTCATCAAGACACCCTTGTTTCTTTGATTCACTCAAACCTTGATCACTTATATGTCCTAACCTCCTATGCCAAGTTTCAGCATCTATTTTCTTACTTTTACCAGTAACAACATTAACTTCTTGAGCAATAACACTACCATCTAACTTGTAAGTGTTATTCTCACTTCTTGTTCCTGTTAACATGACCATAGAACCCTTAACTATTTTAGCCTTCCCATTCTTAAGACTAACTGCATATCCCTCTTTTTCAAAAGTACCAAGAGATAATAAGTGCCTTTTTAGATCTGGTATGTACCTAACACCATCAATCTGCACTTCAGTACCATTGTTCATTCTAATAATAATAGACCCTATTCCCAAAATCCTACAAGGTCTATCATCTCCCAACTGAACAATTCCCATATCTCTCATAACTAGATCCTTTAAAAATTCTTTTCTAAAGGTCATATGAAAAGAACAACCAGAATCCATTATTATCCTTTCAATCATACCTGAATCACAAGATACCATTAAAACATCAGAGCTTTCATATCCATCTTGAGAAGATTCAGGAGAATTCACAACTTGTGCCTTAGATTGTACTCCCTCTGGTCTTTTCTTCTTAAACCTATCAGGACAATCTTTCTTGAGATGTTTTTCTGAATTATAGATAAAACATCTCCTCTTAAATCTTGACTTTGATCTTGACTGCCCCTTTCCCTTTGATGATCTTTGTTCGGTTCTTCCTCTAACAAACAATCCTTCACCACTTTCTTCCTTAACATCAGATCTCTTCTTTAACTCCTTGGAATTCAAAGCAGCCAATACTTCTTCCATTGTTAAAGTATCTCTTCCATACATAAGTGTGTCCACAAAGTGTTCAAACGAATGTGGAAGAGATGTAAGGAATATTATGGCCTGATCTTCATCATCTAAAGTGACATCAATATTTTCAAGATCAAGAATGAGTTTATTAAACTCATCAGTGTGATCTTCAAGAGTTTTTCCAGAAACCATATGGAATGTATATAATCTCTTCTTCAGATATAATCTGTTAGCAAGAGATTTTGTCATATACAATGTTTCCAATTTGGCCCACACACCTGCTGCTGTGGTTTCCAAATATGATATAACTTGACATCATTAAAGGATTTTATTTTACTCGTATCAAGGTGTTTAGATATGTTGAGAATTACAACACCAGAAACAATCAATCAAGAACACAATTAAAAGATTATTTTTTTAAACTTCAGCCAGAGGAGTAATAGAAAGAAATTACATGAATTGAAAGTGTAATCGTAGAGAACGATTAACCAACTATTTATAACCTAATTAGAAACCCTAATTCCCAATTCAGTCGTTATAAGTGATAACGACTTATCAGCAGATGTAATCCCACAACTAAGAAAAAAATGACAGCTTATACCCCTGAAACTTACACATTCAGTCCTCAAGCTTTCAGGACATATTCAGTAGCTGCCAAATATTATAAACGACCAATTTAAGTAAGTTGACTATGGTTGACCTGTGTGATTTCACCAATTAATCCAACAAGATAACTATATGCTTTTTCAAGTGGTAACTGTTTAAGTCCCATAAGTCACAAAAATTAGGCCGTTCAAGGAAAATGATATAACTCCACATTGTACCAATGCCAATCACCGCCCTGGCAGGTTAGAAAATAAAAGAGGAGGGTGATGTGTGTTAATAGCAGTGGGCCAAGTGCCGTACTTCAATGGCCCATTCCTACCCAATAGACTACAAGTCACTACATTAATGGATTAAATTTATCTATTACTTGCAAATTGCACTTTTTTGGGCCACAAATGACGGAGAACATAAAGCTTAAATAATCATTACCAAAACGGAGAAAGAACCGAAGCACGTCCTCGAGTACATAGCAATATATTAAGACTATGCGTGATAAGCATTATTGGACATGAATAGAATAAACTTGATAATGCCCCAAAAACCGTCCTTTTGGGCATAATAGGGGCATGAAGAGGGAAGACATTTATAGTAATGCCTAAAAAGGAAAGCAATTATTAAATTGGTGTTAACTGTTAACTGATACACATTTTTTAAAGGGCGTTATAATGCTGATGTGCTGAAAAATGTCCCCTTAAGAACCATTAACCATTACGAATGTTCTAATAGTCAATAAAGCAACTTAATTTGAAAATCACAAGATAGAATATAAGACAAACTCTCCAAAGACGATGGCAATCCAATATGTCAAGATCATGGATGGCAAAGCAAGGTCATTGAAACATATGTACACCATAAGAGCGATGACACATATGACACCACATTGACAAGATTATGTCGCGGATATAATCAAAGTCGTGTCACACGTCCAAAGACATTGGGTTTAAGACACTAAGATGACGAGAAGGTCACTTGAACCACAGGATTGGGGATACAAAATCAGGATCTTGAGACATGCCTACAAGCGCGACAACATCAACGATCTCTAAATTAATTGAGTTTTACTATTTTTTTTGTTTACTCATATACACTAACTATGTATAAAGTTTAAAAGTCGGTTTATAAAACTTTATATATAAAGTAAAGTGGTCCAAAAACTAAGGTGTTTGAAACTTGATATCAAAATTGGGCATGAGGACCACTTTCTGGCTATTTCAATTTAAACAACAAAACCACATGTCAGATATGGATGTGAAAAATCCACCGAGTGCATATTAACTTGCCGACCCCACCAATAACATGCTATATATCTCCAAGGGTTTCCCAAAATTCAAAACATAAAGAGCAAATCTTGCACAATGCCAACCATATGACTAGGAAGACTATGAAAAAAGCTTATGAATTAAAAGACTCCACTATGTCCATTCACACTATTAAAAAAGGAAAAATAATTTATAGGCTAAATTAATACGGTGTTTTTATTAGTTGAAAGTAGCCTAAAAATACATACAAAGCCCATTTTGTTTTAATATTTCATACCACATAATCACGAAAACGTACATCAAGATAGCGGGCAGGCGGACAATAAGCTGCGCCGTCACCTCTTTCTGGATATTGATATTACATTGTTACATGTGCATTGACTGATGAAAAAGAAAATATGAAATAATTGTATAGACAATAATGAACATGATGGCAAATGGCGCTATTTTACTTTGCTAGTTGTGACTTGTGAGTATGGTTAATATAAAACACACGAGTTAAGGCTAGCTCAAAGTTCGCTAAAAAAAGGTAATTTTTTTTGCTCGAAATCAGCTCAAGTGTAATTGAGTCAAGCCCTAGCTAAGACAAACACACTCCCTTTCGGTTAAAGCCCAATCTTTTAATATATTTGTGTGTGTGTGAATTATAAATTCTATGGCTTAAAAATTATATGTTTTGTATCAGTTAAAGTGTTATTTTTTTATATACATATCCAAATTTGTAAAAAATAAAAAACAAATGAGTTACTCGAGCTTTTGATGAGTTGAGCTCAAGTTCAGCATGCCAGCTTCATAAGTTAAATGAGTCAAACTTGTTCATCTTAGTTTGTAAACAAATGAGTCTGATCCCACCTTGATTCAGCTAATTCACACCCTTAATCATAAACACGAATCGTCAACGAAGCCTAGCTCAGTTCGTGAAAATTTGAGGAGCTAGAGCAGAGGTCATGTGAAGATTGAGGGTCTGATTCCGGTTGAATCCATATTGCACCTATAGTTTAAAAAAAAAAAACCATAAACACGAATGTTAACCAATAAAATTAATTAAAACGAAGCTAACTTTCAAAAGAGTTATAATATTTAACAACCGACACAATATATAAAAGCTATAAATAATACTGTTTACCAAATTAATTAGCACCTTCCAATGTTATAAAAACCATTATTTAATAGTTTCTTTCTTTAATACACCTTTGAAAAAATAATATTGATTCCATTAAAACACTGCCCCACATCCATTCTCTTCTCTGTCTTCACTTGAAACAGAATAGAAAGAAAGAAAGCTTCTTCTCTCATACAATCCAACAATATTAATGTCTTCTCTATCTGTCTTCATATAAAACATCAAACAAGTTTCATATATGATATATAGATCTTCTCCATACCACATCCCTTTTCACCAACATGGGGTCAGTTTAAATCATTAAAGTTTAAATCTTTAGAGTTTAAACAATCCAACCAAGATGGAGAAAAGACACATGATTATATTAGTTGTGACATTATCTTGTTCTTTTGTTTTATTTGTTATTCTTTTCTTGATATGTGTATGTAGAAGAAAAGGGTATGGGACAAATGAGTCATGGGATAAGGAAGCAAACAATGAGAATAAAGAAAGTGTTGTGGAAGATATAGAGATGAAGGGTGATTTTATAAAGTTTGAAGGAGGTGAAGATCTAACATGTTTTGATATATTGGATGCTCCTGGTGAAGTGATTGGGAAGTCAAGTTATGGTACTTTGTATAGAGCTAACTTGTTGGGAGATTCTGTTTTGTTGTTGAGATTCTTGAGGCCTGCTTGTGTTAATGGGAAGGTACAAGATATGATGCATGTTGTACAACTTTTAGGGTCTATTAAGCATCCTAATTTGGTGCCTCTTTGTGGGTTTTATTCTGGGCCTAGTGGTGAAAAGCTTCTTGTTCATCCTTTCTACAGGAGAGGAAATTTGGCTCAATTTATTAGAGGTAATTTTTTTTTTCATTTTCTTTACATAATCTTATTTATTTATCTTTAATTTGTTGATTTGTATGATTATAATAAGAAAATTAGAATCTAACTCTTTTTAGGATTTTTTTAATGAAATAATGTTCTTGTTGGCCAGTGATAATTTCTTTGTGTGCATGATTAATAATAATAAATAAAGATTTGATTTTTACTATTGGGTTTTCTTTAAAGATTTTATAGGAAATAGTGCCTTTTTAGGCAATGATATTTTTTTTTAATATTTAAAAAGGCAAGAAAGTTAAATGATTCATGAAAAAAAAAATAGATTGATAATTTCTAAAAAGGCAAGAAAGTTAAATGATTCATGAAAAATATTAGTTTGTCCAACCACTAGTTGTCTAGTTATGTTATGTTATGTACTTATGTCAGTAGGGTACCTTTGGTGGTTCAGTTTATGTATGTACAATGCAGCAAGTGATTGATCTGTACAACCATTTGATGCAATTTATGCATAAACTGCTTCTACACTTCTGTCATTATTTTGACATATGCATGTTTTGTTGTACATTACCCATGCTACTTGCTAAGAGGGTTAAAATTTTATTTACTTAGGTAAAGATTCAACCTCATATGATTTTCTTGTATATTCTTTATCTTTATATTTATATTTATATTTCTTACTGAACATCTTAAAAACATTTTATATCTTGAAGATTAGGACTGTGTCATTGGTAGCAATTTCATAGAATGTGACTTTTTTGGCATTGAAAAGTCAAATTTTGGCTCTACTAATAGAGAGTAGTTACAATAATACAATTATGTCCGTTACTCAAATAATAAATAAGTTATTGATCTTTGTTTATTACTATTATTATTATTATTATTATTATTATTATTATTATTATCTGGCAGTCTTGTTCATAAAGAAAATGAATTTATTCTAACTTTAAAGGGTGTGTTGATTGGATATGATATGTATGTAGGGAGGCTCTGCTGGGTCATTCTAGTCATCAATTCAGATCTTTGTTTTTATTTCATTTTCTTGTCATTTTAATTTCCTTTCACATGCTGTACATTATAATACTTCCAAGTAGTATATCATATTTGGGCTGACATTTTTCTTTAAATAGTCAAATCAGTTAACTTTTAACTCTTAAGAAATAAGAATCATTTTAATATTATTGTAGAGGGTAATTTTTATGTTAGAGAAAATCACGAAACTAGTCATTTTTTCTTGCTGCGGCGTGCAAGATCATGTCTATAGCCATGATTACGTGAATGTGTCATGTAAAAGATGACATAAAGTCTGGTACCCGAGCAAAAGTAGTTACATGGCATTTGTGTCGAATAGGTCATAGCTATTACGGAGGATTTCCATGTGACTTGACCATAGAGGTATAACACGCAAGAAATATGGCTACTTTCATGATTTTCTTTTTGTTTTATGTTTGCATACGTCTTTGTTTGGACATTTATCGGTCGAAAAAAATATATATATTTGGAATAGACAGATAAAAGTAGTGTGGCTTGTGAGGGTATGAAGTAAAACTTGTGATGCATATAAAACTTTCATATTTAGATGTTTTTGCTGCTTGAAGTCCTAGATTAATTAAGGTTATAATCACCCTCCATGTTGTTCAATGTTTTATAAATATTGCAAGTAAAAGCATATTTCCCAAACACTAGAAACCGGTTATAGTGACTTGGTAATCACTTTCAAAACGCAAATCCAAACGTTCTCTTAAAAGTTGCAAAGTATGTTCGGTCAGTAGCTTATGTTTCTTTGAGTTTCATTGAGCAGATGAGAACGGCGACTCTCACAAATGGGAAATCATTCATAGGATATCAACAGGCATTGTTAGAGGATTAGCTCATCTTCATACAAGCCTTCAAAGGCCGATTATCCATGGAAATCTCAAGTCAAAAAACATACTTTTGGGCAGAAATTATCATCCAGTTATATCCGATTTTGGCCTTCATCTTCTCTTGAATTCAGCAGCATCACAAGATATGCTAGAAGATACCGCTGCAGAGGGTTACAAAGCACCTGAAGTAACTAAAATGAAAGATTCAAGTACTGAAACTGATATCTACAATCTTGGTGTCATTTTGCTTGAACTGATAACGGGTAAGGAACCGATTAATGGTAAAGCGAACCCTGATCAAGATGCATATTTGCCAACTGCGATCAGAAATGCAATGTTGGATCACCGGACGTCAGATTTATACCATCCTGATGTTCTTAAAGATGATAATGGTGGACCAAGTCGTGTTAACGAAGACATTATTATCAAATTTGTGCAGCTCTCGTTGTCTTGTTGTTCGCCTGCGCCTTCTCTTAGGCCCGACATTAAGCATATTTGTAAGAAGCTTGAAGAAATTGGACCAAAATGTTGAAAATTTGTCATGTTGGAGACAAAAGTGGTCAAAGTTTTGGAAACAATGAGATGAGGGTTCTGCTGTAGTGCTTTGAAAGTTGTACTCAGATGCAGTAGAGGTTGTAATGTACCATTGTCCATAGTTTTAGTCACTGATTTAGTATGGTGATGATGAATGACCAAACACAGCTGTATTGAGTAGGGTATTTTTGTTATGGGTCAAACATGTTCTTGAATGGTCAAAGTCAGGGCCTTTAATGGTGTTGCAGTTCTTGATTAAACAAGAAAAGCAATAACATCAAAATTTCCAATTATTGAGAACATGCAAAGAGATTTAACTGTTTTCTATATTCTATACAGCTGTTATATATGACAAATCAAGTATTCCATTTAATATAATCTCTCTCACACACACATATCACACTATGAGCAATTCCTGTCCTTTTCTCTAAATATTTGCTGTCTGTTAGGTGATTGAGAATATGACTAAATAATGCAATTTAGGATTTGCTAAAAATTGTTGCATGTGGAATATGAGTCATTTTTGTAGACAATTTATTTCATAGTGTTGATCATGTTGAATAATAATATATATTTATATTATGGGTCAAGTTATTCTACACAGTGTAACAAAATGAGAATGGTGAGAAGGATACAAAAAACACAATAGATCATGAATATGAAATATGACATAATGAGCCACAAAATATAATACAGTGTCAAAAAATATAACACAATGTTGAAGAAAAAAGACAATGAATTGAAAAAATGACACAGTTATGAAAATAAGAAAAAAGACACAATGGTACGTAAAAAACACAATGATATAACGCATATTCTAAAAACTACAAGCTAAAACCCCAAAAAAGGAAGACCTAAAAACTAACGCCGTAGGGTTCGATAAGACGGTTACAATATCGCTTAAATGAGTTTAATCGGAGTCCGTTTGATACCCTTCCTACGACTTCCTATTTTTCTTTCACTGTGTATTTGATCCTAACCCTTTATATTATAGATTAGTTAATGGATGTTCAAATGAGAATTTATCAAATAAATAGGAATAGAGAAGTCACTCGTTTAACATTCCAATGATACCTCAATGGATGGTTAGGATTTCCATATCTTATGTCTTCTACTCTACGAACCGCCGAGTATTTGATATTTTAAATCTACAAGTGAGACGTAATGGGTATGTTTGTTTTATTGATATATAAATCGGCTTTTAACATGAGTTTGAGATCGATCAAGCTTTAGGCGATATGTATCCAAAAGAGTTGAGCGTAACCACATTCCATCATAAACGAAAAAACCCTGGTATACAAGGGGAAACTCACAAACTTATTCAGGTGCTCCGCGGGAATGAGTCCTAGTATGGGTTAAGGTTGCACACTCAAGTGCAGGACATGAAATATCAAATCCGAACCATTGACATCCTATATTATATATAAACCATATACAAATTTAGGGTCCGTTTGGTAGCCTCTTAATGAGGCTCTGAACCATTTAGCTTTGAATGGTTCAGCATTCAGACTGTTTGTTTCAACCTAAAAAAGGCTCTGAATAGAATGGTTAAGAGCTGAACCATTCAAACTTGGTGCATAGCTGAACCATTCCGCAGTTAATCATTCAGACCTCTTAATGATTCATCACTTAATCAACCAAACAACCCCTTAGTCATATCAATTAGAAGAATATCTTATATATGATACTTTCAAAAGACATGAATGAGGAATGGAGAATCTCAACAAATAACTTTCAAGGTATCAAGACATGGGTAGTTTGCCTGATCATATAGAATGTCAAAAGCTATAATTGAAGATCAACTCAACTTTATTTAGTCTTGCATACATCAGTAGTCAAATCTTGCATTGCAACAATGCGATTTTAAGCGCTAATCGAACGTTGTTCCTCTTTAAACGCATTAGTATCACATCGAACATACATACAAAAGGTTTCCATGATAAAGTTGAACCATTAACTATCTAGATCAGACTTACAACCAAAGTTTAGTTTGAAACTCAAAAGCGAAACAACAAGATATGAACGGCGAATAAAGCTAGAACGAAAACCTATATGTTTTATGTTTGAAACTTTACCAGACACATAACAGACAAGGTATCCCACAAAATCAAAAGGTAAGTAAGTACAACATCTCACTAGACATGAGGAAAGCGACTCGAAGAACAAAAATGCACCTGGCCATCGACCCAGTTTTGAAAATCCATCATCCGCAACAGAAAACCTTAACGGTTCAGATACCTCAAGATCACAAAGCTCCTGATAACTCTTCGAAACAATATTGTATCGTATAGCCTTTCCAGGTATTTCCAACACCAAAAACGCGTCTTGTTCCCTTTCTCCTTCAACGAAACAATGTATTATAAACGGTATGGGCTTTGTGATCACATGATTAAGATCAACATGGTACTTAACCGACCACGCAGAATAATCCCTATCCATTTCATAAACATCAAGCTTCAAACTCACTAAAGGAGATACATCTATAAACAACAAGCAATCATTCGACTCAACTATCGGATAACAATGCTTCTTAACATTCCATCCAATACGCACAACAGGCATCGCAACTCTATCAACGCGATTTTCAATCTCTTCATTCTCATCAACCTCCATCAATCTTCAAATAGAAAAACATACCCATTTCCATTAACCCAATGAACCGCGCCATTCCAATACACCCCACCCGTAAACTCTGTATCGATCTCATTACCAAACGGCTTCCCACACATTGTCCATTTCCTAGTCTCCGACGAATAAACCTCTATAGTATACAATTGTTCACTCCACAAATGCCCTCTAACACACACAACCTTGTAATGAACCGACTTAACCGGATCAAAAACCAACGTCATACCACGCGGCCGCCTCCTAATCGAATCACAACCGACAAAACTCGGCAGCGTCACAACTTGATTAATAGTTGGGTTATACACATAATAACTAGCATTATACTCTATAACCTTTGTATCCCTACAATAATATTCAACCATACTATAACAAAGCATTAATCCATTGCAAGAATGCAACACAATCACACCCGAATTCTTCGACGAATTCGTATTCGATAAATTCGACAACTTTCGATCAAGATTTAATGTTTTAAAAGGTGGGTTAACAATCTTTTGACGATCAAAGGACACAAACTCATACTCAGGAACAGAACCATTATCAATACGTTGTAAAAACAATCCAGAAGGAGGATTAGGGTTAGGGTTTCGAACAAGGGCAAAATGGTAATCTGAGATTAATAATTTCCAGTGTTTTGAAACGCATTTTGATCGGAGGAGTGATCGGATGGGTAAACGGAGTAAGATTTCGGTCAAAAACGTCGTCGTGTGAGGCTAAGTCGGTTGATGATAATAATAATAATAATCTTTCATCGTTGTTGTTATTATTATTATTATTATTGTTATTATCTGGGGTGGGTTTTTTGGATTTAAGGTAGTGTTTGATGTTGGTTTTCATGGTGTCACGTGCTTCTGGTGGAGGCACGTGCCGGCGACATGGGATGATCGACGGTGATTGTGTTGTGTGTTGGATACGATAGGGTGAAAAAAGAGTGTTGATTTTGCCCTCTTTTTTTATTATTTTTTTACAAGGGAGACGAAAGATTAATGTGTTTGGTTGTTTTGATGTTACAACAGAAGTGTTGTGGTTGTTTTGACCGTTTGGAGATGAGTTTGAAGTAATAGTGTTGGTTGTTATTAATGTTTTTGGGAAATATAATAATGGGTGGTTTAAAGGTACCTTGATTTTTGTTTATTAGATGAGCATTCATCGAATTAATTTTGAATTTTTAGTTATGAGAAAGTATTGGGTACAAAGTTCCTTAACGTGAGAAGTGTAAGAAGTCACTAAAATTTGTCACCTGTCAATTTAACCTAACTACAGTTAAACCACAATTAAACCTATTTTTATCTTCCCTGTTCTAAACTTTCATAACATAAACCTAACACATCCTCCTTTGAAACAAACCGATTGAGATCTGACCACCGCTACCACCATAACCGTTTGCCACGTCACCTCCTTCACACTGCTATTTTCCATATTACCTTTTCTATTTCGATTACCCAACACCCATGACGGTACTCTTTGGTTTGGTTGTTAATTTGTGTTGATATTGTTGAAATCTTTACTGAAATGATATATAAGTTTGACTACAGCACCGATCTTGATTTGGAAAATATAATATGAGAAATGGACTTTAATCTTGATTTGGAGATTGTGACTTCGAAAAGATAATGTGACTACAGCACGGATCTTGATTTGGAGATTTATAATTTTTCCAAGTAGGTCAAATTGGACTTTAATTAAAGTTACAGATCTCTCTCGTTTTAAATCAACAAATTGTTGAAATGATGGTGATGAATATGAGTAAAAGAAGAAGAAGACGAAGAGCACAAGAAACAGAGGAGAGGCAGAGTAAAAGTACAGAAGCTTCAAAGGTGGGTTTAAATTTTTTAACGAGTGCGTCCAAATTTTCAATGAGTGCGTTCAAAATTTTAATGAGTGCGTCCAAAATTTCAATGAGTGCGTCCAAACTTTTTAATGAGTGCATCCAATTTTTCAATGAGTGCTTCCAAACTTTTTAATGAGTGCTTCTAAATTTTCAATGAGTGCTTCCAAACTTTTTAATGAGTGCTTCTAAATGTTCAGTGAGTGTTTCCAAACTTTTTAATGAGTGCTTCTAAATTTTCAGTGAGTGCTTCCAAACTTTTTAATGAGTGCTTCTAAATTTTCAGTGAGTGCTTCCAAACTTTTTAATGAGTGCTTCTAAATGTTCAGTGAGTGTTTCCAAACTTTTTAATGAGTGCTCCTAATAACTCATAGGGCAAACAGTAGCAGGACGGTAGCTATCTCACAATTACAACTTCACTAGACCACATACGACTCTATCAGGTGAGTTTCACGGCCCCATTTTACTATTTTTACGTTTTCGAGGGATAAACATGTTGTAACTCTAGTCCAATTTACAATTTGGGTGATAATTCTATCATGGCTGCCATGTGGAACGTAAGACATTTTGGTTCATGAGCTCACTAGTCCTCGTATTACATTTACTGTAACCATTAGCTATCAAAAGCCATGGAACACTTAAATAGATCTATTGGGTTGACACCCCCACTCTTGGTTAGTCGCTATAACCGGTTACATACGAAGGAATGTTAGTATTCTACTATATACATACACTGTCTTTAGTGTACAATGCACGAGGCATAACAGCCAAGAGATTTGGTTATGGGACTCATGGTTTGCACAGTGATCATTTGCTTAGCTAGCTCATGATTGGTCATACACGAATTACACAAGTATTTCATTTAATACATTCAAACCTGTGAAACTCACCCACATTATTGTTGATAAATCTTTATGCATGTTTTTCAGGTAACTAATGATAAGCAACAGAGATTTGGAAGAGGGGTTTGAGCAAGCACATGGTGGTACCTCGTTGGCATGGGTTTTGTCAGTTCCTTAATGTTTAAGTTTCAATTTCACGAATTTCAGACACTATTTTGTTTTTAGACAAGATCATGTTCAATAATTTATGACAATATCCATCCTTTGATGGTACTATTTATGACAATATCCATCCTTTGATGGTACTATTTCAATTTCACGAATTTCACCCGTGTTTCCGCTTTGGCGGGGTGTGACACGTGAACCTGCAGAATTAAAAATGCAAGCCAAGAAAGTTAGGTTTAGTCCAAATGATGTTGTGTTTGAGTATGAGCTACTACTATCTGACGAAGAACGGAACGGTTGTAACACCCCAACCGATGGCGGAAACATCGGGATGTCACGTATTGATGATTGTTCAGTAGCTCATGGTGAATAATAAATTTCAATAAATGATTTAAATAAATTACATACAATTGTTCTAAGAATTTGTACATCAAAACAACAAATACTAGCTACGCATCTTCAAGTATTAACTCTAATCTTCAAGCAAGTAGAACCTGAAACATGTTAAGTTGAAAATATTTTGGGTCAACAAAAGTTGGTGAGAGTTACATAGGTTTTGATAATCGAATAAAAATGTTGTGCAATTCAAGTGTCATGGCCTGTCTAGTCCATATGTGAAAACATACTAGAAGTAAATCGAGTGCATAATCAACCGTTGTGACTGTTGTATTGTGCTACATCCCATACGCTCATGGTTCACTCGTTTATGTTGCGATAACAAACACCCACGCTACCTTTGTAGGAGGCACGTATCCGGGTAGGATTGTCAGTCCAATAGATCTATCAATGTATACCGTCGGCTGGTCAATGTTAATGATTATGCTAGAATTGTGCTTACCCTAGTCATGTTCAAGACATAATGCAACATAGAAAAACACATAGACACTTTGATGATTGAATTGCATATATAACGTTGTAACATGTTTCACCCCCAAAACGGTGATAAATAGAAAAGGGGCTATGTAAAAACTCACCTTAGCAAAATGTTATACTTCTTGAAAAATTGAATAGTGGTGTTGCCCAAATGAGACAAGTATCACCCTATAATAAAGTAATAAATATGTCTAAGTATATCTAGTCTACAATGTATGTGTTCTAGGGCTTCGAATTGGGGATAAATGCTCGTTTGATTAATAATAAAAATGTTTGATAATTGAGAGAAATTTAGTAAATAAATAGACAAATTCTTTTATAAATTTTGAATTTAAGATGGTCACAATAATGAGTTTAAAGTATAAAAATAATTTTTATAAAATTATTTTCTTTAAAATAGAATATTAAATCTATTTATTACAAATTGCCAAAATTTAACTTTAATATTTAAAAATACTAAAATTAAAGAATTATTAGTTTAAAAATTATATTTCTGTTCCAAATAATCAGAAATAATTTATATAAAATTTTGGTGCAAAAATATTAAAAATTGGATTTATTACGATTTAATTATGATTAAAACTAACAAAAATTGATTAAAAATATTAAATAAATGATTCTTCAGAAATAAAAATCATTTCAGAAAAGTTTATTGTTATATAAACTCAGAATAATTTTTGTGGAAATTTATAAAATTGTTTTGATATTTTAATAGAATTTTATAAATATAATAGAATAAACTTGATTTATTTATTTATTATATTAAATAAATAAATTTTTGAAAACTAAAAATTGTAAGTTAAACTTTTTCATTAGATTAACTTAAAATAATTTTTGTAGAATTATTAAAAGAGTTTTAGTATTTTAAAACTAATTTTAAAATACTAGTAATTATATATATATATTATATATATATATATATATTAGTTTATTTGTTTTTAAAATAAAACAAACAAAAAAAGAAAAATATTGCCACAGCGGGGATCGAACCCGGGTGGCTCAGATAGTGGGCACCAGACACAACCACTTGGTCCAGACCAGTGGTTGTGTTTGGTTTCTGTTTAATTAAAAATAAATAACATCAGTGTATTGTGTTCTTCCCCAAAATCAACATACGAGCCCTAAGATTTCCAATCGATCAATTCACACATCAATAACCCAATTAACCTTAGGGTTATTGATGTGTGTATGCCGAAGATTAAAACCCATCAAAAATTACAAACTTACAAACTCGTTTCGTGCACGATTGCTCAGTCAACGTTATAAGTCAAACTATGAACAGAATTCCAAGAACAGAGGATATTTAATAGAAAATAGAGGTGTAGAAAGAATTAGTGGCGAGTTGTGAAGGTCCAGAAGGGTTCAATTTATAGTGAGGTTGTCTAGGTGTTCGATTTGGCAAGTTTGACCTTGTCGTTAATGTTTGACGCGTTGTTTGATCAATATGGTAACAATTGATTGATAATTGACGAGGGTGTGACTCAGAACAGGCCGGATATCACGATACGAATGCCAATCATCGATCAATTACGAGTAATGGTTGTGATTATGGAAGGTCATTGATCTCAGTTGACTTTCCAAGTCAACTGAGATGAATTCTGAATTGTGTTATAATTATAACGTGCCCGGATTAAAACAATCATCTTGGCTAGAGCAGTTGGTTGTGTGGGTGTGTATAATTGAACCGGCTTGGGTCGCGGGTTCGAGTCCCTGCCCAAGCACATTTTTTTTTAACATTTTTCCACAATATATCTATATATATATATATATATATATAATTAATATAGTATTAGGGTTCCCAAAATGCCACAAAAATTAATTAAATGCGAACAATAATACTGGAACTTGACGTTTTTATTAATGATGATACGTAACGTACATGTATAAATGCGTAATGTTACAACGGTATTGTTACACCGTTGAAAACTTGGAGGAAATAAAAATCCATAAAACCTAAGTAGAATCTGCTATCTTTTTCTGGATTTCCTTGAGTTAACTGGTAGTGGTATTGAGATTTATCAAAGAGGTACGGGTTCTATGTAATTGACTTCAAATCGGACTATGAAAGGTTAAAGATTGAACTATAAAAGGTTTTCTGTAAATAATCCAATTTCTTAGTTCTGCACGCGTAATGCATCCTTTCACATTTTATAAAGTGTTTGCTCATAAAGCAACTCAAGAGGAGGTCTTCTTGGAGATATCTCAACTAGTGAAGAGCGCACTAGGAAGATATAAAGTTATCAGTGTTTTTCTTGACAAAACTTGTAGGCTTGCTTAGAAGAAGATTCAAAGACATAATATTTGTAAACGTCTCACCCGACCCTTCGTCAGTTGATGAATCATTATGTTCACTGCATTTTGCAGGATGTGTGAATTCATGCGAGACTGGAAACCCACGTCCTCAGACAGTTAAAACATAACAAACATCCCCCTTAAATATCACAACTAAATGGTACATCAATAAGAATTATGTATGTGTTTCTTGAATGCAAAGATTTCAAGCAAAGAGAAGTATTGTAAGGTGGTTGTGTGTCCTGGATTTCCCTAATACTTTATTGAAAATAAGATTTCCCATTGATCTCTCTGAGACCACTAACCTCCTCAACTGACCCGTTTCTTTTTTCAATCAATTTTTTTACTTTTACTTGATTAACTTGTTAGCTGTAAACATAAAATCCAAATAAAAACTTTTTTTTGCATAAACATATATTATTATGACACCCTTAATTTCCAAGGTTGCTAACAAGTGTGTTTTTATGTGTAGATCTTTATTCTGAGAAACTTGATTGGTTACAAACCTTGTTTACAATAATGAACCGTAAAGTTATGCTTAGAAACTATAATTTTACAAACCTTTTATTTTCAATCTTGCACTAAGTGTAAAATCATTTTAAGTTAGAAAAAACTCCCTTCCCCAACTTTGGAAAGGGGGTATCTAATTTGAAACTCGTAGTTTCAAGGTTAAGTAGTTGTTGTTTCCATAATGATCTTTCAAGCCAACTAGATTGACATAAAGCTCGTTGGAAGGTCTAGACGCATGTCTGTAGACAACCCTCAAACGCTCAAGTCAGTATTGGATTTACCATTGATTTTTATTTGTGTGTGTAAGAGTGGTAAAGTATAGAAAGAGTTTTGGGAGGAAGAATAACATGTCTTATTGAAAAGGAAAAGAATTCTATTTATAGAATCCTTATGTGCCAAACCCTAATGGGCCACCTAAGCTTACCAAGATGTGACTTGTGTAAATTGAGTCACCATAATGGGCTTTGGTCCATTTGGGAGAGCATAGTACTGGGTCAATTTATTAGTAATGAAATTTGCCTTTATGTTAGATGAATGATTTTGAAGTAGAGAATTGTATTTTTCTGCTAGGTGATCGAATAGAAGACCATATCTGAAAATCTGCAACATCAAAAAATTGAAAGAAAACTTAATCGAGTAGAACAAATTACTTGAATCACAGGCTTTGTGCGGAGAGAAAAAAATATTCTTTCCAAAATCAATTTCCCAATAAGTTTTAACACACAACCTTCAACTATACATGACTGGAGCAGGTTACAAGCGATATGCCTTTTGATTATCAAATTTAGACGGATCCAAAGACATCGACCAAAGGGAAGATGAATAATTGGGTAGGGCTCTAATCGCTAAATATAATACAATCCTGGAATCATGGGCGAGTGAGGATGTGCTGCTAACAACAAAAAATGCTCTTATGAATTATAGGCACATCCCATGAATATATGAGTACACGGGCATAGTGGAAGCGATAAAATTGTCGTAGCATGTAATCAACGATGAAGAAAATAAAACCGCCAAATTTTTGGAATACCCACCAGGGTATTCCGGCTGAGATTTGTAACACCCCGATTTTAGACCCCAAAATTTTTCACTTTTAATTTTTTTGTTTACACTAACTTTAATATAAATAGACCATTATAGAGGTATGGTTGTTGATAATGGTTAGAAGATGAGTTAATAATAGCTATGGTTATTCGGTGACGATGATGATGATGGCGGATGGTCGAGTATGTAGTACTGATTAGGGACGATGATGGGGTTGAGTGACTGTACGGAGTAGGACCAGGTGGAGACGGAGGCGACTATATGGTTTAAACAGTTAACACTAGGTCTCAGAAGAGGTATAAACATACACCAAAACTAATTAAGCACTCATTATTTATTGTTGTGAATATGTACATGAGTGACACTTGTGGACAATGAGCTTCAAATGAACAACAGGTTATTGCCTACTAACAGGTGTAAATATTTATAAAGATAATTAGCTTGTCCATTTGATAACTTGAATTTATAAACAACATTTGATGAGATAGTGGGATATGAATAACATTATTAATATCCTGTTTTGGGGTTTACCTCGACCTAATAGACTTTGAACATACAAATGGATGCTGGATAATTTTGATAATTAGGTATTGGGAGATAAACAAAGCATTCGGACATTTGACCCTAGTTAGAGGTTGGACCATTATTCTCGACACAAAGAACCTATGGTCATTTAAAAGTTATCATTTTGTAGTTAAAAACCTGAATAACTTAACTTGTCATGACATTAATAACAAAACACATAAGCTCGTCCACACGTGTGACCGCGATGTTTAGTTACGCGTACTATTTATTATAAATATATTAGGATCTTGCATGTGAACCTTAGGTGGGCTCTTGACTTGGAACACCGTACGACTGTATGACTCGACGTGATACCGTATCAAGGTGAGAACCGTGAACTTCCCTTTTTATATTTAAACTATTTTGGGGTGAGCATATGTTTCCAGTAGTAAACCAGTGCGATGTGATAAACCAGTATGATGTGACAAGGTGCTCCCGATACCATTCACACTCATTAACCCAAGGGAATTGGGGCCACTTAATATATGGGTAGTACTACTTGGGGAATCCCCCACGCACAGTGGACCCGGAAGCCCGGGAAACCCTCCACTGAGGTTGCGGACCGTTGTGGCATGTATTTT
>JAUTDX010000924.1:0-70332 GCA_030844895.1 Ambrosia x helenae
TTCAATTGTCACTATTATCACTCTCAAGTCTGCATTTCTCATGTGCCTGATTAAGCATAAAGAAACTACTTCGTTCATATGGCTCTGAAACTGTTCACTTGTTGTAGCAGAGGTTGAGGTTGAAGTGGATTGGTTGGTACGTTCATTTGTGTGTTCATTGATTGTTCGTACTGTTGTCTAGGTTGGTTCAGGTGTCCCCACGGGTTAGCCATAGTTAAAGGTCTCATAATAGTCCGATACTTAGTCAAATTTTAAGTTTAAGTTAACTGAAGGCGACTAGGTTAAAACACACGACTAGCTATACATGAGTAGCTAAGGAACACACGATTGGCTTTTAAAGGTGACTAGGTTGAAAACAGGCGAGTAGGATAGATCAGACACAATTAGGGCGCTAGTCGTGTGAATGTGACACGACTAGCTAATTTGGAGATGAGTAGCTTCCACAGACGACTAGCCACCTAGTCGCGTGAATAGTAACACGAGTGGGTTGCTCGTCGCTGGAATAGTGACAAGATTAGCCTAAGGCAGTCGCCCCTATGAAAGCTAGTCGCCTCTTCTAGGTCTGTTGCCTTGTATTGCACAAAAATAATCATTTTTTGCCTCAAATCATCAAAATCAATGTGTTTATCACCAATGATTAGGAAAGTTGTTAAAACCCTTTTGGAGCAAACCCTAATAAAAAAACACACGGTTATAGCCATTAAAGCACCTAGATTTTGAAAAATGTGGGTTTTTGCAAAAACTCAAAGTTTCAACTTTCAAAACAGGTTTTTGGATTGAAAACATTTGATTTTGGATATAAATTTTCTATGTGATAAGAGACAAAGCTCTGATACCACTTGTCGGACCGTTTTCGGGCAACCCGACAATCACGAGCTGGTTCGTCTAGTGTGCGGAATCCACTAGGCGATATTTAGATAACAAAAACGCCCACAAACACAATAACGAGATATTAAAACACACACACAAGATGATTAAAAGGTTGTATTCATATTAAAAACAGAGTGCGAGTGTACAATACGTAGCTATAGACCCTGAAACCGAGGTACTAGGTGTTGGAATGTGTGAAATGACAGCTGAGTGTGTTAGGGCAATGATTGGAGCTATTTATAGCTCCTGCTAGTCGTCCCAGGCCTAGGGGGTGACTAACCTTCCAAAACACGACTAGGTGGGGCGTCTAGCCTAGCTAGTCGGCTTGAGTCCCACACGACTAGCTAGGCTAGTCGTGCCCAGGGGACCTAATCGTGTCCAGTCACCCAAACATACTAATTAACATATGTAACACACATAAACACGTATAAAACAAACAAATAAACATTTATACTAGGCTAGGGATATTCACACAATGTACTAACATAGGTCATCAGATATTTATTTTGTACTATAAATTAACTAGTGTCTATATTGCTTTATTTATCACTCTTCACTTAACATTCTCTGTGTTGTGTAATCAATTAATCTGTGTTGATTAATGAAAAATATATTTCACAAAAACATGCTTCTATTTATTATGCATTCAAGTTTTATTTCTGCTGCACTTTCCGTTTATACTTTATCTATCATTCACTTTTTCATTAGATAGCTTGCATGCTAATCAAACTTAGATCCTAACAATTGATATAATAGCATAGGAGATGTCACATTGTTATTTAAAATAAATGTACCCGTAGAACAAGAATCCTAGATCCGTGAATGAGTCAATGACTTTGACTGGCCCTCTTAATTTCCTAGCCTGATAGCATTTACGCTTTTTCCTTGCAACTTCCTAGCATTTTTTATTCAACATCAATAAAAATAATTCAAGATCGATCAATAGATTACTTGTACAAGTAAATTAACCATACTAAAGCTTATTTTCATTAAAAGAATTCAAGGTCCAACAATTGTGGTGATGTGTTTGTTTCTCTTTATGGTTACATCTCTTTTTTAGTTAAATGTGTTGTCAACGATTTCAATTGTCAAATCACACGACCAGTTGTATGTTCTATATATAAAAACACAGTTTGTGTTTGAGGCAAACCAATTCATGTAAAGAAATATATATATCACAAAGATTACTCTACTTGTTTCGGACAACTAAATTTAATAAGGAATGAATATCAAAAAGCGTATTTTGTTGTTTTACTTATTTGTGCTCTTTACAAATGAAACCAGTGGAACTTTTTGGTATTCACATGACAAGATGGATCCAAGAACAAGACAACGGAACCTTAAACATATGCTCAGGTATGACACGTTATATGCTGTTTAAGTAAATGGTTTTCATGCTAAAAGCATACATATTAATCATCTTTTACCCCTCAACACTCCCCATTCCTATGTAATATGATACCATCTAGGCGATCACAGACATTTAGGTTCTTCTTCAGCTATACTTTGTGGAGCTAGAGTGATGGGGTGCCTTGTGGCAAACTGGGCGCGGAACATTTCCGTGAGTGGAGGCGGAGGCATGGAGAGCTTCACAAAGATTTTGGGGGGGGGGGGGGGGGGGGGGGATACCTTACCTTACTATGGTTACGTACCATAAAATTTAACTCTCCTTAAGGGAAAAAATCTTTGTTGGTCACAACTAATTTCCTCTAGGCCACCACCCTAAGTTTGGTTTATCTACTACTATAGAGCCCAAACAGAAAAACGTACTCAACCCAAAATACTAGTCTAGTGAATGAGAGAACCCATTTTGGAGTAAACCCACATTCGTTTCTCATACCTTACATTATAGTTATAGTCTATGACAGAGGTGAAGGTTGGTAGGGGGAGTGTGCCGTGTTGAGTTTCGCCCCTGATTGCAGATTATAGACTTGGTTATAGGATTATGATGAACATGAACAAATTGTGCAGGGACTCGACAATAAGAATAGAGGGTGGAAGAACAAGAGATATGCACACTAATATTGTTATTCCACACGAACAAACTGATACATAGGAGGAGTATTTATACGTACAAGATGTCGGTTAATTAACTAACTTTTGAACCAACATGTCCTAAAACTGAACCGACACAACTGTTTACATTTTTGGCGTCTTTTCTTTATGCCTTCTGACTTTTCATTTTCACTTTCTAATTATCAATATTTCTTGATTATAATCTTCTAACATGCCATATAGTCATTGATATGGAAGAAACAAAATCCATTGGTCTCTTCATTTTTTCAGGTATAGTTGGATGAGGTGGGAACCGTTAAGAAGAAGACTAGTCACTAGATATGTCATTTAATCATCGCTGCCGTCGTTTGAACTAAAATTGCTATTGTATGAACCATATTTGGCATCATCACCGCAGTCTCTAAAACAAAGCCGATCACCATCGTTGTTGTCGATCTAAACTAGATCCGCCTTCTAAAGGTTGGTGAAGGGCGGTTAGAAGATAACTATGTAGAGGTTGAAAATATGCAGAAGTCTACAAAACAATTTATTTTACATCACCACAACACATAGTGTTACTCCTATCATGCTTAATAAGTCAATCATAACACATCATTTTTTTTTTTCATTTATGTTTAGGGTCAAACTCTAGAAAAGCATATTTATTCTTAAATTTTATTTTTACATTTTTGGTTCGTTTCTAAATTTTACACCAGCATTTTATTACTAAAATATGTATGTTAACCAATATATAGATTTCTTTAAATAATGTCAATACATAAAATAAACATATTTAACCTAAGAGGAGGGTTATCTTAAGAACGCTAAATATAGTGAGAACAAGTTAAAAAAATCAATCAAAATCAATTTTTTTTAATACAAACATCCTTATAATCAAATACAACATTAATAAATGAATTTTCTTTCCAAATAATTCATCTTTTCTTGCAAAAACACTTTCAAATTAACTTTTTACACATGTGTAAAAACAATTTATTTCCGTATACGTTTGAATTTTTACGCGTAAATTGTGTTTTTGAGATTGTGTTTTAGTAATAAAGATAAATGTAAAAAGAAATTTTGAATTTGATTGATTTTAGATGGCGTTCTCGCAGTTCGCACGAAATATATGTGTTCTCAAGTTAACTTTCCACTTTAACGTAATATAATTAACTAGAAATATAATATCAATTTTTTTTTCGATCACTAATATACTGTAAATACATTTATACATCTTAATTTGTTAAGTTACTTAGGACACATGGGGTGGGAGTAGTTTTATCACATTTATCACACTATCACACCCAATCAGATTCTGCCACCATCATTTTATCACATTCTATCACATTTCAACGCTAAAACTTTTTATTTTTTAAAATATATAAAAACATTATATTAAATAAAAAAACATTGCATTAATAAAAAAACATTACATTAAATAAAAAAAACATAAAAATTATAAAAATTAAGTGAGCAGTGGGTAAGGGTCCTCAAACTCGATATCTAAACCACCCACGTGTCCGTTAGATCATATCGAATCTGATAGTGGGCTTGTTCATTCCACAACTCCAAAAGAACATCATCGGGAACGTTTGCTAGTATATCAATATCCATAACGTAATCCGGAGATATTGCGCACCCATCTTCCTTTATTTTCATGTTGTCCAATATGACACACGCGTACACAACACTCTGTATTTTCGTTTAATCAACCAAACGCACCTGGCAATCTAATATGCGCCATTTACCTTTCAATACACCAAATGCCCGTTCAACGTCTTTTCTCGCAGATTCCTCTAGCTCCTTAAACAATATTTCTTTTTCGATTGTCGGAAACGAGTAAGCTTTCACAAAAACTGACCAAGCGGGGTAGATGCCATCAACAAGATAGAAGCCACGTCTATACTGTCGTTCGTTCACCGTAAACGGACACGTCGGGGCAGTTCCTTGTATCTCTGTATCGAAAAAAACGGTGATTGATGTAGAACATCGATGTCGTTGTTTGAGCCGGGGGGACCAAAGTACGCATGCCAAATCCATAAATCATTCGACGCAACGGCTTTGAGTATTATTGTTGGTCTTTTATGGTCACTTCTCATAAACTGACCTCGCAAAGCTGTCGGGCAACTTCTCCATTCGATGTGGGTATAGTCGATGCTACCGACCATACCGGGAAAATGCCATCTAGCTTCATGTGCGGCGTACAAACGTGTTATGTTGTGTCTAGTCGGTCTTCGGAGATACTCTTTACCATATAAATAAATAATAACATTGCAAAAATAGTGAAGAGACTCGCTTGAAATTCTACTTGACATTTAAAATATTCATCAAATTCGTCAGGAAACATTACCGGTAGCAAGTTGACGAATCGGGATGTGCATTTTTGTATCGCCGTAAAGCTCCTTTTCCCCCCAGCATCATACCCTACTTGAAATCATTCGAACTTAGCTTTGATGTCCCCGACAATCTTTAAAAATAATTCCTTTGATGAACGAAATCGATTTTAAACATCTTGACGTTGTACTTTGGGTTTTTCTACAAAGTAATTGTTCATAAAAACTTCATTTGCCCCCACAGATCACGATGCACCATTCTTTTCTTTGGGCGTTCCGTATTTTCACGATGCACCGCCTCGCAAACCATTGCAAAAAAAAATCCATCGAAGAACCCGACAAGTCGGAAGAACTAGATGAGTCGAGTGGACATGAGGGCCTTCCATTTGATATATATATATATATATATTTTTTTGCTTGTTTGATTGTTGGATGTATGTTTTGATTGTTGGTGGTATTGATTTTGGTTGAAAATGAAATATATATATATATATATAATATATATATATATATATATATATATAGAGAGAGAGAGAGAGAGAGAGAGATTTTGGGTTGAAAATTAATTTTCTTTTTTTTAACCCAAAACGGTCGTTTGACCGTTTGCCAACGGTCAGAAATGGCTGAATTCCATTGTGATATATATCACGAGATTTAGTGTTCGCGGGCGTGATTCATTGGGGGGCGGTGTTTCGCGGCCATCACGCTATCACGGGGTGGCCATCACAGACCACCCCGTCCGCCCTTATGTAGATTCATGTTTGGGAAATATGTCTTTCATAACTCTCATTATTTCATGTAGGATAGTTTTGCAATAACGTAATTTTGCAAGTTTAAAGTGAAGATACTTTTTGGTTGAGTTGTTTCTCTTTTGTCTGAGTATAAATTTATGGACTGAAAACACAATCAAAACACACAAGAAAGCCGGTCATTTTCCACGATCAAGTGATCCTTCTGCTAGCTCATGTGCTAGTGTCTTCTCTAGCAATACGCACAGCTGCTTCTTCTATTGAACTCGAATCCTAAGCCACCATCTCCTTCTTTTGCTCTCTTTTTACATGTTTCTTTCAGTTATAACAATCACACTAACTTTATTTGCTTTTTTCCTCATTTTAAACTCCATTTGTGGCATGTTTCTTGTCTATACAGACATTTTAGGGGCAAAATGGAAGAATGAGACCAAGAAAACACATAATCAGTGTCCGAAGTTGAAAGTATTGGTGCCAAAGAAAACCGTGTTCACTGAATTCATACACGTCAACGAAGATGGTGAACTGAAAGGAGGATTCTCCATTGCTGTATTCTGCTTAGCGTTACAAGAATTACCTTTCAAAATTCAACCTGTTTTTATACCATTTGTAAATGAAACAACCGGCGAAAGCAGGGGTTCCTATGATGAGCTTGTTCAGCAAATTGAAAACAAGGTACTCCAAAATTTTGTAACTTCATTAGATATTGCGTTTGATAATTGAAATCATAACATTCTTTAAAACGGACTTGAAATTTCTGTAAGGCATGAAGCACATCATCTCATCTACTAAGATTATTGGAAATAATTCAAACTAGCTAGTCATGACGGTTGAAGATCCGTTGGGCGTATGCACGTGTGGAAATTTTTTTTTTTTTGAATAAAAGACCGAGTCTTATGCTTGTTTCCAGTTTACTAGTTCCTTTTTGCATAGTTCGTTAGCTTTTTGTTTGGTGTACGTTACTTTGTTTGAGTTTGCAACATGAATAAAGTATCTCATTTGAAACCTTTATCTCCTGTTATTGAGTTAATAGCCAAAATCGTCCCTGAGGTTTGGTCACTTTTGCCACTTCAGTCCAAAACCCAAACCTTTTACATCTGGGTTCTTAAGTTTTATTTTTCTTGCCAAATTCATCCCTGACAACGTTTAAGTTGTGGACTGAAGTGGCAAAAGTGACCAAACATTAGGGACGAATTTAGCAAAACCCAAACTTTTTTCAGGGACGAATTCGGCAAAAAAATAAAACTCAGGACCCAGATGTAAAAGATTTGGGTTTTGGACTGAAGTGGCAAAAGTGACCAAACCTCAGGGACGATTTTGGCTATTAACTCTCCCTGTTATGTGAATGCTTCACACTGCTCTAACAAAGATTACTTGGTTCTTTTCGTTTTCCTTCATCTACCTAGCTATTAGCTAGATAGGTGTAACCGGGCTGACCCAAGATGTTTGTTTCATAGAGGGCAACCGAGAGGCTTAAACAAACTTTTTATGGGGGTAATCAAGATTTTTGCGTAAAAATAACACTGTAACTTTTTTTTTCGTGGGGGGCAATTGCCTCCATGGTTTCTTACTAGGTCCGCTTCTACTAGTACTTGACAGACAAAACAATTTGAGTTGATCAATATATTGAAAACATATATATAACTTGACTATCATCTTGTTGATTTTAATAATTTCATCTAACCTTTTTTCATTCAGAGTTGTGAAGCTGTGGCTGGAGATATCACTATCTCAGCAAACCGAACGAAATATGTAGATTTTACAATATCATATATGAATTCTGCAATCTACATGCTTGTACCAGCTACACGAAAATGGAACCAAACCCTAGTGACTTTGCTAAGACCTTTTACCGTGAGACTTTGGTTAACAATAATTAGTGCTTGTATATTTATTGGAGTAGCTATTGGGATTTTGGAGTATCGTGCAGGCAACCCTGAATTTAACGTTCCATTTTATCAGAAACTTATTATGATCATTTGGTTTCCTATTTCGACAGTTTTCTTCCATGAAGGTACATAATTTACTTGCATTCCTGATTGACGATATCTGGTTTATTGCCTTGTTTTGTTACTAATAGAAAGCATTAAAGTAGATAGCGGAGAACAAGGGTCATAACTAAACAATGTTTCTCATGCTTTCGTTACAGGAAGGGTACAAAACAGGTTCTCTAAAATTGTGCTTGTTATATGGCTGACAACGATCTTCATAGTAATGCAGATCTACACAGCATGCTTATCCTCGTGGTTGACCGTAGATCAACTGCAACCCAAAGTGCCAAAACAATATCAGGTAGTTTGGGTATCAAAATGGTTCTTGTGTCAGAGATTTTGCAAATGATCATGAGCAATGTCCCTTGAATATAGGAAAGCTACAAGCATTATCGAGCATGGATAACTATAAAGATGTTTTGGATAATGGCACGGTAAATGCCATTTTAGATGAGCTTCCTTACATTGACAGATTTATAAATCAGTATGGAGATGATAATTACAAGAAGGTTGGACCCCTTGCTGAAGAACCCGGATTAGGATTTGTGAGTCTCCCATTATCCCTCTATATTTTACTAGCCTCCTCTTAGATATATTTGTCAAGTTAACCCACTAGTTTGAGTAGCTTAACTCTTCCTAGTCCCGAATTCCCAAATGAGCCCCTCCATACCTTGAAAATTGATAGTATGCATTACTTGATGAAAACAACCATATTCATTAGCTACTCCAATAAATATACATGACTCAATGTGTTCAATTATCTCAGGCTTTCTCCCATGGATCTCCTTTGCTACCATATTTTTCCCAGGCAGTTGTAAAGGTAACAGGAAGTCCAGATATGATGGATATGAAGAAAGAGTATCTTGGTATTCAAACACCTCTTCCAGCACAACCAGCTGATTCCTTTCCGCAGAGTCTTGATGTTCGTAGTTTCTTTTTACTCTTCATATTTATGGGTTTTGCAACAGCATTTGCTATTATTTGCTCAGAAATCTCACTCATGCGTACAACTGCACCAATCTTCCCAGTGATGCCAACACAAGTTGTTGAAAATGAGAACTAGGGATCAATAAGCAGTGCTTAACAATCAATATTTCACATCAGATGGTGGACATGTTATATTTGAAGCTTAGAGGGAGAAGGAACCAAAAACTTAACAGTACTTTTTTTTCAAACATGAAAGTTCTTGTCATCCTATATATAGCAGGTGTAGATTAATATAGTGTGTATTTGTTTGTGTATGCCAGTGTTTATATGGCATGTATATATGGTATGTACATTTAACATTTATTGTAGATATATATGTGGAACTTCACACATTTTACTAATTCTAATAGGATAACATTGAAGCACAAATTTGAAAGCATGGTGTTCAGAGTTGAACTAAAGCTCTTCATCCGTTC
Source organism: Ambrosia x helenae (assembly GCA_030844895.1). Taxonomy (NCBI): domain Eukaryota; kingdom Viridiplantae; phylum Streptophyta; class Magnoliopsida; order Asterales; family Asteraceae; genus Ambrosia; species Ambrosia x helenae. Next base: position 9,342 of record JAUTDX010000924.1, read on the forward strand.
GGGTTTCGTTTAATTGTTCTTCCTCGGTTCTGTTTTCTCATTTTTAATACATTTTTTGGTCGAAATTGAAAATCAAATCAAATCAAACCAAATTCTAAGATGGTAAAAACGAACCAAAAAACTCGAATTCTAATTTGGTTCGGTTTCGATTTTGAATCGAGACACCAAATTTTAAATCGCACACTGCAAATATGTATTCGTTGTAACCATGTTATGCCTCATGTCACATATTTTCTTTCGATTTCCCAATGCTTTTATAAATTTTAATACACAATTTACATTGTATCTTTGGTTCCCATCCTATACCGCCTGTCAAACAACATACCCAACACATCAAGAGCATACGGATTCAAGTTGAAGCATTCACCCCCAAATCTTAGCTTTCTAAACTGATGGATGTATGTATTTATAATAGAGTTCTGTTTTAATGTAAATATATAGAATTTATCTAATAATTAAGAAAGTGCTAATTAAGTGTCGTTATATTAAAGCCTCCCAAAAATTATTTATCGGACATCAACGACCAATCAGTCAACCTTGAACCTCAAACGGTGGCAACAGAGATACAATTACGTGTGGAAGTTTCCTTGCGCCGTTAGGGTACCAGTTATGGTTGCCAGCTTTTTCACAGTTGCGATTTGCCATGTGACTGCCGTCTCGAATAGTTAGAACGTAACTGTAATTATTAATACTAGTTACCACCGGCTTTTATGATTTTGCTACCTAATTTACTACCATATGTTATCATTTTCAGGTTAGGAAATCCGGCTCTTCGCAATAGACGTGTTCTGGAGGAAACTTGACTTCAAACATGTGAGCATTAATTTTGAAAATATCGATGTAGACGAAGAGTTTGAAAAATAAAAGAAAATAATTCATCAAACACACTCCTAGGTGAAAAACAGCTACCTCGAAAATTTTTCACAAATCATCAAGGGCAACAATGCCCAAAAAAACTGCCTATTGTGCAAAAGAAAACACGTGGTCTTCCGACACTCAAGCAGTAGGAACAAAGGAGAGAAGAAGTTGTGAGAAAGAGATGCTCGTATATGTCGGAGGAACAAAGCGGGCCTTACTTACTGGTCATCCGACTTTTCCCGTGACAGCTCATAATACCATCCCAGGAAAAGCTCGTACGACCTTTCACGTCTTAGCCGATACGGCATTCCCCGCCATAGCAGGACTTACGTTATTTCCCGCTGATCGAGCCGAGCCCTAAGTCAAAGGTATTAATCGGGAAATATGGGCATCAAATTCCATTAGCGTTTCACCCTTATATATCCAAAATAACGGATGTGAAACCGGACGTGTGGGTTTCGATCGGTAGCCATGGCGATAGGGTTCAAGCAATCAAGGTATATGTCTATCCGGAAACAACTATTACTGGAGTGCGCACGAGCCTGTTTGGAGGAAACTTTTTGATACGGAAAACTTAGGACCTTTTTGAGAATCTATATAAAAGGATAGAATTGGAGGGAGTGGGTTCGGTATGGGAAAATGTTAGTGCGTAATGTCCCAAGCTATTGTATGTAATCGTATTTTATATGTTTCGGTCTAAGTTATTTGCATTTTGTATACCTAGTGGCATTATTGTAATTTCCAGGTTAGGAAGAATAAGCCTCAGTCTCGCTAGGCTAAGAGACTAAGACAAATGTGAGACTAAGACTTGGAATAGATACCTTAGTCTGCCCCATGATCAAGGAGATCTCTCATTTTGTATTTGTGGACATAGTTGAGTCCTAAGAGAGTCTTTTAAAACTTTTGCTTTCAGTAAGCTTCTAATCAAGTCCGGGTGATTTTTTTGATTATGTTTGTGTGTTCGTTTACTAATTCGTATCATGTAGAGATGTTAAGTTCATATCATTGTTTTCGCTTTTGAATCGGATCATAACCAAGTGAGCCAATTTCTTGTTTGACAAGAAACGGTCCTACAAGTGGTATCAGAGTATTCTAGGCTCGCTGCACTGGTTGTCTAGTGATTTTCGATGATTCAAATCTGGGTTTTGTTGATAAACTTGAAGGTTTTTGGATTAAAATGGGTTTTATAAACTTTTCATCACTTTTTGACTTGTTGAATAAATTTTCAAGTTCAAAAGCTGTTTTTGAGTGCGTAAACAAATCCGAAACGTGTTTTCCAGTTAATTTCATATAAAAGTTTGTTAAAAATGGTTTTGGAGATTAAAAATTAACTTTCGATTTTAACAATGTTTTCACGATCATCAATCCAGTTAAGGGTCATTAAATCTAATTAAGGTCAAAATTCAAGGAGTTTAACCTCATAATCGGTTCATTTTTACCATCATTTAGGCTGAATCGCTCAGCTGATTAAGTCTTAATCAGGTCTCTTCTTAAGTGGTCTGTTATTTTATTCTAGTTCAGGTTCTAGTTCTTAATCGGCCTGTAAGTTCGTTAGTTTAAATTGAATCGGTCAGATCATCTTAGTCGGGTTCACATATCCTTAATTTGTTCTTTAACCTTAGGCAGGGTCACTCTCTTAGTCGGGGTCAGTCACTTAATAGGACCCTATCAAACTCTAATCGGTTCAGTTCTCAATCGGCTCAGTTCAATAGTTAATTTATTTATCTCAATCGGCTTTCTACTCTCTCTCAACTCTCATCCATATATACACGCATACAAACCCTCACGGATTTCCACTAAGCCCCTAATTTAGTTAAATGCAAGTGTTTTGATGTAAAGGAATGTGTGCCTGGAGCTTAACCTATGAGCTTACCTCAAAACATAGCCTTAGACCCTCTTTTAGAGACACATGTCGTTCTTCGGTTCTTGGAAACTACGAATGCCACTCCGGTAAAAATACCATAGTAGGCCAAAAAAGCATTGAAGGAGGGTATTGACCACTTGTAATGGATTTTAGAAACAGTGACGGACGACTTCGAGGCTTTTTTAAGTTTTGGGTGCTATGGTTTTTTAAAAGAGGAATGATGAGAAATTTATAAGTGATCGTATAAGGATAGTGAACATAAATCTAACGGTTCACACCTGTTTATAGATTACTTCCTCCGTATAAATAGCCACACTTGAATTTTAATCTCAAACGCCAAATGTCACAACCAGTTACTTTAAAACACAAGGAGAAACATTGGCGTGACAGTTGTATAGCTGATTTCATCAACAGACATCCCACTTGCCACACAACGACACTAACCAAATTAATCTCCTAAATTTTGGAGGATATCACAACTCACATACAATTCATAAAGGACAAATCCTGCACCACTAACTAGCATAAATACATGAACATGTAACACATAGTTTTTGATACTCAATCTCACACACTCTCTCTCTCACACCTCATACTTATTTTTCTACAAGCAAATACTTATTCTCACGTCGGAGGCTTGTCACATGGATAACACAACACCATTCCTGTGACGAGTCTGATGGTACTGTTCTGTTTTGTAGTAACCGAAGGACCAACTCAAGTTCATAAAAGATAACGGAGATCCAGATTCTACCCGAAGATCCACACTCTCGGTACACGTTTCTTCGGTATCAATTTTGAATTTCTTTATTGTTAAGAAAGCAGAAAATAATATATAAATATGTATCTTGCCCATAATAGTTTTTTAGTTTTAAAAATGGCTAGAAGCGGACCCGATTAACTATATAATTCATCTAAATAAAACTGAAGATCCAAAAAGTGGCCGAGCCTGAAGTGCGGAGTCAGGAATGGCCGATGGAACTGGATCTGGGTTGTCCTTAACCTGAGCTAAACCTGCACAAGTCAACAGACCGTTAGGCTCGTTACAGAGGAGGAGGGAGGGCCTCTCTGTAACCACCCTCCGGCGTGAGGATAAGTATTTGTTTAGTGAGAGAAAGTAGAGAGAGAAAGTGTGGTTCGGAGTGAGAGCATTCGTGTGCTTTTTGTACTTTGATGGGGGTATTTATAGTAGTCAACTAGGCCTTGTACTATACTTCGGACTAGCATTGTACTATCCTCCGGATGTCGTTGACCCGCGGCCGAATCTGTACTTAACCCTGGCAATGGTGCTCTGTTTCGTCCTAGTGCTTAGTCCGTACCTTGATACCATGAGCTGCGGTATAATTGCTTATACCTCTTCATGTCTTCCCAAGTCCTTAAGTTACTTGTAACTTGTTGGACTTTAGTACGACTTGGAGGCACGTGTCCATTAGCCGCGGTATAATTGCTTATACCTCTTCATGTCTTCCCAAGTCCTTAAGTTACTTGTAACTTGTTGGACTTTAGTATGACTTGGAGGCACGTGTCCATTAGCCGCGGTATAATTGCTTATACCTCTTCATGTCTTCTCAAGGTAGTTCATCGGTCGGTCTAACATGAATCTGGGACTTCTTGGCCGTGTTACGAACACGTCCTATGGAGTCCCGTGGGTATTGTACACGTTTTAGTGCCAGCTGTTTTCTTGAAAGCGTATGTAATACGCTTCTGACACGTGGATGCCTTTTTAGCCACATGATGGTCGGTAGATGTGATGGCGGTTGGTCTATCGAGGCAATCTGGACCGCTCATTCCATCTGACCGTTCATTTTCTACGATTAATCTCAACGGTTCAGACTTTTTTCTATAAAACCCTCGTTTTTAACATTTCTTTTTTTACTTTCACTGTTTTCTCTTCTTTTTATCCCCATTACCTCCTTCCGAAGCACTGTAAATCTTGCTTTTATCCTCCGTTCAAGTCCCGTTTAAGCTTTTCTTTAAGGTGCGTTTGTTCCTTTCCATTTCTTCTTCCTTTTATTTCCTGCTTTTATTTCAAAAGATGGTAAAAGATGATATGGACGTTACTCATTCAAACCTTACGGCCGAGAAACTTTCTCAGTTTATAGATGAGTACGCCATACCCCGGGATTTGAATCCAGTGTTGCCTGGCCCGAATGACACCATTCATCCTTTCCCTACCGGGAAGTTTGGCTTTTATACTCGCGTCTGTGATTTTGCCAACTACCGGGTCCCCTTCACGAAATTTTTGATGAAGGTTCTGAGGTTTCACGGTGTGCACATTTCTCAGGTGAATCCCTTCGGTCTCAGCCGAGTGAATCACTTTGAGTTGTCCTGCCGTGCCTTAGAGAAGGGGGCGGATTTGAATGTGTTTCGGTGCTTTTATAAGTTGAACAAGATAGGTAGTTGGTATACTTTTGAGAAGCGTCGGTCTTTAGAGAGTTGTCACGACTATCAGACAACCAGCCTGAAGAACTGGAAAAACAAATTCTTTTTTCTGGACGACCGTTGTCTGCCCAAAGACATGGTCTGGTGCGAGAGGTTTGAGTCTTCTGAATGGGAGTTACCTGAGGGGTTTCGGTATAACCGGGCCTTATATGTGTCCTTAGCCAAGAATAAAACCAATATCCAGAAGTACCCGGAGCACGTGCTTTGCCTCGGAGGTGTTAGTATGAACTGGAGCTTAGACGACAGGTGGCCTGTGGTGCGGTATAATGGAGAGGGTGAGTGGGAGAGCCGTGCTTTTAGAATACTTCTTTTTTGTATTCTCTTTTATTTTTTCTAACTCCCTTTTGCTTGTGTTTTGTGCAGATATGTCGCTGTTGGACTGTTTGAAGCTGGCCCGTTTTGATGACGCAGCCTTGGAGTTCACCAGTGAAGACTTGGGCAATACCAAGCCTTTAGTTGAGCAAATGAAGAAGACCCACCAGCCTATTGCTCCTGTCGAGAATCCCGAGGCTGGTGCTAGTGGAGCTGGTGGTGAAGGTCAGACCACAGGGGTGGTTACCGAGGTTGCCCAGGAGTCGCTACAGACTGGGGACGTGCCTGTTTCTTCTGGTGGGACGTTGCCCCTTAATCCCCCTCCTATCTCGGCTGTGCAGATGCACCAATCTGTGGGTACTGCTCCTCAAATTTCTGAGCCGAGCCAGCTCTCCAAGCCTTCTTCTAAAGATGTTTCGGGAGACACTGCCGCCTCCCGCGGGTCCCGAAAAAGAAAGTCTTCAAAGAGTTCTACCCCCGAAAATACCAAACGGAAACAACTGAGGTTCTTGGACGATCCTCCAGAGGTACATCCTAACCTTCTTCATAGTTTAGAATATCACCTGTTTGGGGGCAAGTCCTCCCGGGATTCTGCTCCGGTACTGATGGTGGCCCATCCTCAGGTCATGATGACTTTGGACGATGATGTGGAGGAAGAAGAAGAAGAAGAAGCTAACCTGTTTTTCGGACCCCATAGTCCAGCTACCGAGAAGGTTGTTCAGACTCGGTCTCATTCTTCTGGTGAGTTTCGGCAGTCTCCCCTTCTGTCTCAGACCAATGTGTGGAATAAGGATGATACTTTCCCCCCGCAATGGTTTGAGACTGAAGCTCTTTCTCATTATAACCTTGCAGCGGCTATAGAAGGGAGTGTATGTGGTGGTGGTGGTTCGGCCATGGATGATAAGTTTGTACCTGAATGGGACCTGAAAAATGCTGATCGGGTGATTGACGGTCTTTCGGCCAGGATGATGCTTTTTAATCTAGACACCCCAGCTGATCGGGACTACTATCACAAGATGGACTCTCTCTCTCTCTGCGAGGCGTTGTTGGTGAACCAGGCCCAGTCGAACTTTTTGGTTACCGAGGCATACCGTCGGTGGACGGATGCCGAGGTTGACAGGGACAGGTTAAGGAGAAAGGGGAGTTCCTGTAATCATGGTCCAGCCATGGCTGATCTGAAAAAGAATTTAAGGGATGCTCAGAACCAGGCTTCCTCTTCCCAAGCTGTCGTTGCTTCTGCAGCCGAGTCAAGGGACAAAGCTCTTAAGGAGTGTGAGGTCCTCAAGAAGAGACTACTGGACTCCGAGGCTGCTGCTGCTGCTGATTCTAAAAAGACTAACGATCTTTTAAAGCAGATGGAGGTGACGATGGCCAACTTAAAGACAGGTACCGATGCTTTAGTTGCTGGTACGTCTTTGACGTCTCCTTCTTTTCCCTGTTTTAACTTAACTCTTTATTGTTTAATACTTTTGTTGTAGAGCGGGATGATGCTCTAAAGGGGGAGAAGGTGGCCAAGCAGGTGCTAGCTGCAGCTGAGAAGAAAATGGCGGAGGATGAGGAGGCGTGGAAGGCTGAGAAGAAGGAGCTAATTGATAACATTGATCGGTTATTTGAGCTGAAGAAATTCTTCCTAACTACCGGAGCTCAACTGATAGCCGATCATGTTCACAAGGGGCCAGTGATGAAGAAAGCCGTTAGTGACGTCAACAACGCCATGAATGCCATGGGCTTCAATGTTGGCGTGAGGGCGGGGTATGCGGCGGTTGCGAAAGGCATTCCTCTGGAAAAGATGCATTTGATTAAGCATACCGCTCCCGAAGAGCTCACTGCTGCGGCCCGAGCCTATGACGCGCTTGTCTTCCCCAAGGTTGCTAAACTGGTTGATCAAGTGACTGGGCCCCCAGAATCTCTTTCCGAAGCCTTCGACGAGCTGAAGCAGGATATTTCTTAGTTTTTTCTATGTTAAAACTCCTGTTTATTTGATCCGGGCCTTTGTGTGGCCGGTATGGTTTGTAATTTTTTAAGACAAGTTCCACCGCACCCGAGCCTTATGATAAGGTTCAGCTTTTGGATAATACAGGTTGAATCCCGGATTCGTATGTGTGGGTCCGGGTACTACTACAGCTTTCTTATAGCTGTTTGTGATATGCTAATGTCTTTTACTTTTTATTTTTCTAAATGTGAGAAAAATGAAGGTTCGTAGCTTGTTTGATAGTGCGTCCACATACCTAGGCTACGTCGCGTATTCTTAAATAACCATGGTTTACAGGGTTTCCTTTTCCGGGACGCGGCTATTATCCATGCCGTGAACCAGAAGTCCCGGTTAATCCCTTTTGTATATTTTATCTCAAAGTTTTGTAAAGGTGCTTAGTTCAGGTTAGTTAAAGGTCGGACCAAAATTTATCCACTTTGGGCCGAACCCTATTGCTACTCCTTTTTGTAATCTTGTGTACCACGTGGTTTTTGTTGTATCGGACTCTTTTATGAGCCACGGCTTATATTTGCACCTTAGAATATTTATACCAGCTTTTTATTAGTACTTTCTCGACGAGGTATGTCTCATCCCGCAAAATTACAAGGAAATGAAAATGGTGAGGAATGGCACATCTCACATTACAATATAAAGACTTTATAAATAAAGACTAGCTGGTTCTGCTCACATGAAGCACTTTTTTAGGTGAACACCGTTCCAGGTGCGGGGTACGTTCTTCCCATCTAGGGTTTGGAGGGTGTAGGCGCCTTTTCCTCCAGCTGACTTGATTACGTATGGCCCTTCCCATGAGGCGGCCATCTTTCCTTTTTCAACCCCGCTAGCCTCATTGTTCCGGAACACATAATCTCCGGGTTTGAAACGGACTTCTTTCACCCTTGCGTTGTAGAACTTCTCCAACTCTTGTTTGTATCGAGCTTCTTTGATAGCTGCGGCTTCCCTTCTTTCATCAAGTAAATCAAGGTTCATTCGGAGCTCTTGTTCATTGTTGCTGATGTGTTGGATTCTTAAGGACGGGGAACCGATTTCTACGGGAATCACGGCTTCGGTACCGTAAGTTAAACTGAAGGGGGTTTCTCCCGTGCTTGTCTTGGTGTGAGTTCGGTGAGCCCATAGAACATTAGGGAGTTCGTCCACCCAGCCACTTCTTTTTCGTCCCAGACGCTTCTTTATTCCTTCCACCAAGCTTCTATTTACTCTTTCTACCTGACCGTTTGCCTGCGGATGTGCCACCGAAGCAAACGATTGCTGAATGTGGAGGTCTTGGCACCATTTCTTGAAGGGATTGTTTGCAAATTGCGTTCCATTATCACTTATGATGGTTTGTGGTAGCCCAAAACGGCAGACAATCTGTTCCCATACAAACTTTTTTACTTCTTTTCCGGATATCTTTGATAGAGGCCGGGCTTCTACCCACTTTGTAAAGTAATCCACGGCCACGAGTAAGAATTTCATGCCTCCCGTTGACTTTGGGAATGGTCCTACGATATCGATTCCCCATTGCTGAAACGGCCAAGCCGCGGTTACTGGGATGAGGTTATTCTTAGCTCGAAGACTCACAGGTGCGTGTCTCTGGCATTCTTCACATTTCTGGAGCTCGGCGACGGCACTATTATGCATCCCCGGCCAAAAGTATCCGGCATTCATAGCTTTTGCTACCACCATTCTTGGACCTGCATGTATGCCACATATACCGCGGTGAATTTCTTGGATAATATAAGAAGCTTCGTCCAAGTCAACGCATTTAAGGAGTGGTCCCAAGAATGTTTTTCGATATAACTGACCATCAACGATCTGATACTGGAGGGCTTTAACTTTCAATTTTCTTGCCTTTGCTCTATCTTCTGGGACGGTATCATTTAGAAGATACTGGACTATTGGAGTCATCCAGGTATCTGGTGTCGTATGTACTGCAAGTACGGCGGTTGTCCCGACAGACGGGCCTTGTAAGGCTTCCATGTGTACTTCTTGCTTTGTGATGTCAGCAGTGGATGCGGCTAACTTACTCAGAGCATCGGCCCTTTTGTTCTTGCTCCCTGGTATGTGCACCACTTGACATGTGTCGAACTGCTCCATCAGTTTTTTAGCCTGCGTTTTTCAAAGTAGTACGTTAGTCGTTTTCTGGTCTTTTGATATCCGTGGCCGAAGGTCATTAGGTAAAAACCACTACTAGAAAATAGGCCTAATGTAACCTTTTAGAAGCAACATTTTTCAAAGAAGTTGCATTTGAATCTAATGCAACTCCGATGAACATAAAGGTTGCATTAAAAGATCTAATGCAACTTTTTTCATAAAAGGTTGCAAACTAGTACTAAATTTGCAACCTTTTTATTTAAAGGTTGCAAATGTTACTAAATGTTGCAACTTTTTTTTCTAAAAGGTTGCATTATGAAAAGTTAAATGCAACTTTTATTTTAAAAAGTTAGATGGAAATGAATTACTTGATCCTTTTGTCTTTGCACTATCATTCAATTGCTATATACTCTTCTTCATTAATATTAAATCCTTTCTCAAGTTCCCATTTATACTATCTAATTAATAATGTCACAAACAAACGCATATACTTTAGATTCACTACAAAAAAAATGTCATTTGGTGGCACAAACTCTTAATGGCATTTAGCCTTTGTGCCAATAATATAGGGCTTTAGTGGCACTTTACGTAGCTATATTTGTTTGCTCCATACTTTTAGTGGCATTTTATAGTTTATGCCATAAAATTAAGATTTTAGTGGCACACTCTCTTAGTGTAATTTAACATTGTGCCACTAATATAGGGTTTTAGTGACACTTTATGTGTGCAACATTTGCTTGACCCATAGTATGTCATATATCTCCTATGCCGCAAAATTAATCTTTTAATAGCACTTTAAGTGTGCCACTTTTACGCAACACACCTATTTATGGCTTTTGCTTATATGCCGCTAAATACATCCAACGTTTTTTTACCGTAAAAACAAATTATTATTTTTTTTATACTCACAAAAAATTTCACCAAGTTAAAATTAAAATTACGGATTTAAAACAAAAGATAGATACATGTGTGTGTGTATATATATATTTAAAAATATTATATTTTTTGTTTAATAAAATCCAACACAACTTTAAAAAAATTTGACATTATCCCTCTAAATTTTACACCGAAAATTTGTTTCCCGCTTGGGAGGGAAATTATCCCTCTAAATGATTTTTATTGTTTAAATAAATTTGTCTTAGACTAAAAAGGAAAAGCAGAGACAAGTGTTCACATTCTCCCTCAAGATAAGACCTACTCGTCCTCTGCTCTTCAAAGTTCAAACCCATTTCTATCCTTTCAACAGACACCTATACACCCCCAGCCACCTAATCGCCGTCACCGAATGAAGATAATAGTGGTGTCTTGGTACGACGATTTGTGAGTTACTCACTCATCATATTCATTAAGGCGTGCCTCGCTTAGGGTTTCATCAACCAAAAATCCATGACAAAGGAGAGTATCAATGAACGATTGCGGGGTTCCTTTCCTTCAACCACTCAAACGGCTTCAACAATTAGCATTCATTATTTTAATGTTGCTTTGGATATTTTTATTCATTATTTTAACGTTGCTTTGGATATTTAATGTCATCTTGATTAGGCTAAAGTTGAAAGTGAAGGTCTAAGATATCGAGAAAGAGGTATCATCTTATATATAATATTAAGTCTGGTTGTAAGCCTTTAATATGTTTAATTTGTATTATTACCACTTTGTTTGCAGGGCTTAAGTATTCTGAAAGCAGCGCTAAGTCCTTGCTCGACCCTGACTCAAAGCCTTGAGCATCAACTAAAGAAGTGAACTTGGATATTTGAAAGGTTTTTTTTATTGGAACTTTTATTTTTTTCCTTAGTAATGTTATGTCTTTATATTAAGTTAAAAGTACCTGATGAAAAGATCATTAAGTTTTAGCTCTGTTTTGCTATCAACAAATCATTAAGTTTTGCTTTTGTTAACAATTAATTTAAGATTCACCAGTTTATATTTTTAGTCATGTTTCTTGTAAAAGACAATGTGGAGCCTTCATGTAACTCATTTTTTAGAGATAATCAGGAGGGCTTATGTGAGGGATTACACATGAGATACAAACTAGCTTAATGTTTTAATTCGTTTATGAATTGGTGATTTATTTTGTAATTATTCACATTTTGGACATATCTTGCTATAAAAGTTACAGAGCTGAATATATGTAGGAAGTTAGGTAGTTACCTGGTTGATACCAACATGATAATATTTATTATTTTAAAGACGCAACATATGTATATTTTGGTTATCAAAAGAATGTGTCTCTATGATATAATTGATTTATCGATGTTAGTTTAGAAATTCGTTAGTGCTTTGTTCCGTTTCTTTGGTATGGAGTACGTTGTTTTTGCTGATTTGACGGTGTGTTCCATATTACTTTTTTGTTTTCCGACGTTCAATCATCTTTTGTTGTTGACTCGGTGTTCTAAACCCGCGCAAGTAAAACGTTTCTGCTGATATATGGATTGTGATACATGTTTCTTGATGTTTGGATTTGTTTTTCCGTTTGTTCTGTTGTTGATTTCCATTTTTGGTAATGTATGGACAGCCTGAGTCCAAAGCCGATGGCCGGATTTCACATAATTGGTACTAACTGTTATGTGGCCGAAATTCTCTCTGGTAACTTCTATGGCTGTTGCGCTTCTTGAGACGATTCAGACGTTTCACTCAATTAAAGTGCATACTAGAACTATATTCGCTTGCATTTAAAAATTGATAGCGTGTTGTGTTGATCATGTTTTGTGTCTCAATTGTTAGGAAATTACTGGGAATAAAGATAATGATCGGTATAGTTGTCAAGGTTTTTGTAAATATGAATTGGATTAACGCCTTTGCTTTCATGGATTCAACAGTTGGTATTATTTCAATGTTGCATCCCATAATGTAGAGATGGTAACAGGGTGGATGGTAACGGGTCAACACAGGTTCAGGTCAAAAAACTTATGATGTGTATGTGTTTGCGGCTGTGCGCGTACTAATTAGTTCGGGTTACAGGTTCAAGTGTCTTAATTTTCATATATTTTTTTGTGGTCAAAACAAAACTTAATTTATTTCTCTTTTAAGTGCTTTACAATACAGTAGATATAGTGTGTTAAATATGCTTGGTAAAACTAAATTATTTTACCTGTAACATAACTTTTAGAGTAAATTATTAGTAAGGTTTTATTTATTTAAATAAAAAAATCCACCTTCTACGCATTAAGAGTCGACTCAACCTACTTTGAGTATTTTTTTTAATTTAAATTCAAGATCTGTCTTGTACTTTAAAATAATCATTTTTTTTATCCATTAGTTTTATAAATAATCATAATTTAGCAAATACTAATATGATTATTATTAGTATATCTAATCACTATTTTATGCAGCCTGTTTATAATTGATTCTCATTTTCAAGTTAGTGTGTTTTCGAGTTGCCTCCATTTATCATACTGGTTCTCTCATAATTGTTTGAATGTTCATCTTACTTCAAGTACTTAGCCAGGATCATTTGACCACTTAGAATGAATTTGATTATTGTGAATATCCGTTTACTGTTTGATTATGTCTGTACTGATGTTGTGGTGACAGGAACCGAAGATTTGACCCGCTTCTTTTCCGCAGACCCTATCACTAGCGCGGTACTTTTTTTATCTGCTTGAATTTAATCTGGTTTTTTGAGTTTCTGAGATTGGACTGGAAGTTTTATTGTAGATTATTGATAGCTAATTGGTGTATTGGTTCATGTCGTGTTTTTATGAAATTACGCGCTAGGCAAAACTCGATCGGCTATGGCTGCAAGCCTGCAACTAACAAAGTAGACAAGGTCATATAAAGAAAGGAAAGAAAACATATGCACCATTGGGTAAAGAGAAAAAGGAATTAAGCACGAATCAAACATTTTTCACCTAATAGTACCATGGTACAATCAAGCAAAGGGCGGAGAATTAAGCATGAATCAAGCATTTTTACCTAAAGTACCATGGTACAGTCAAGCATGAAGATGCAAAGATCAGTTAAGGTATAAAAGCGTTCTCATGTTTACCTTATCTTGTAGAATTTTGGGCTACGTGACTCCCTACCATATTCAAGATACCATCAACTTAAGTATCAGATCAGCAATAGGTAACCCCCTTATTACCTTATATATTCGCTTTATTGAAAGCGAAGAGATATAAAATACTAAATCTTGCACCGACGGGCAATGATGCAATTTTCTTGGCCCCCATTTCCTTATTTCTTTATATTTAGTTTGTTGTAGAACGACGTAATAATAACATACAAGATGACTAATGTCGGTCAGACACAGTCGAAGCTATGTACAGTTATCGCCGCACTCTACACACGTTACTAAAATCTTACAGCAGTGAATAGTTAGGTTTGTGCAGCATGATTGATTGTAAAGGTATCTTAACATGTACATTTGTATGTCAGTCGATTTGGGATCTACGAGATTCAGTACATGATTACCTAAGTTCAAATTTGGATGGACGCCGCGTGGTTAAAAATCTAGTTCCTTTTATAAGGTTTGATATACAAATAATTTCTTTTATGTTGCAGGCACTTTTTTTTGGGTGTGCAGACATTCTTGCATCTATTTTACCATATATCAAGAGTTCAGTTTTCTTATTCTTGGAAAGCACCGGAGTCAAATATTTGGCCGATATTGGAATGCTTATGGATGCGTAAGATCGATATGTGTTTATTTTTCCAGTTGAAAATTGTTGTTTTCTTATCTTCATTTATAATTATAATGTTGCTTTTTTATGTGTTTATTTTAGTACTGATAAGGAACAAATGAAGAACTACAAGCCAAAGGAGGATGACAACGCTACAGTTGATCCTTATTTAGTTGTTATGAGCAAAGGAAAAATCGAGCTTGAAGTGGACCATGAAAGAAAAAAAGCCGAACTTGAAGTTATTCGAAAAGAAATTATTGACAACCAACGAAAAAACTTTGAAGCTATGATGCAGGAGGTTATGAAACAACTACAAGTTGAAGATCAAGATGACTAGAAGGTTTATATTTCTCTTGAGTATTGTAATTGACACTTTATTGTTATTTAAGTTTGGGCAAGTAATTTTAAGTAAATCATTTGATTATGATGACATTTGTGTTCTTATTGTTTTTGCATAATTGTGATTTAATACATAATTTAATTATTTGTAATTGGATTTATGTTACAAAGCTGCATTTTGATGTAAAAGTGTTGCATTTGTTGTAATTAAAATTCATAAAAAAGTTGCATATATTAAAAAAAAGGTTGCACTATTTCTATAATAAAAATAGTAAAGGTTGCAATAAGACTAGAAAAATGTTGCATATGAGTATAAAAATGTTGCATTTAAGTGTAGAAAAGGTTACACTTTTGTAACTAAAGTTGCATTTGAGTATTATAAAAGTTACGTTTGAGTATTATAAAAGTTACATTAGAATGTAAAAAAGTTGCATACTAAAAAAGTTGCATTAGAGTAGCAAATGTAACACTATAAAAAATGGTTGCATTAAGCCTATAAATGGTTACATTAGGTCTAAGGTAACTGCTTCTGATGCAGCCCCCAATAAAAGGTTGCATTAGACATATTGTAACTTTTTCAAGGCCTAATGCAACATTTTAGTGGTGCTGCACTAGCTTCATTTTCTTGTAGTGAACCCATACCTCGGCTAGGTACAGAATCATGTTAGCATCTTTGGCCTCATATTCTCCGGATATCTGATTAGCCACCAGTAACGAGTCGACATGGGAGATGACCTGCAATACGTAGGACATTCTTTTATTTTTTAAGATTTTTTAAATTGAACTTTGCATGTAGCAGGGAGTTATTTACAAGTTGTCTTTGTACCTTTTTGGCACCAACTTTGATGGCTAACCGAAGCCCAGCTATGAGTGCTTCGTATTCGGCCTCATTGTTGGAGCTTTTGAAGTCTAACCGAATGGCGTATAGTAGCTCTTGTCCTTCGGCCTCCTTTAGAACCATCCCAGCACCGGAGCCTTCGGAACCCGAAGCTCCATCTGTGTATAAGTACCAAGTGCATGCTGGGATACTCTGGGATTCGTTTTCAGACGTTGCGGGGATTTCTACTAGGAAATCAGCCACTGCCTGTCCTTTCACTGGTCCCCTGGTTTTGTATACAATATCAAATGCTCCGAGCTCGATGGCCCATTTAGTCATTCGACCGGATGCTTCTGGCTTTCGGAGGATCCGGAGAATTGGTTGTTCAGATTGTACCTCAATATTAAACGCCTGAAAGTATCTTCGGAGTCTTCTGGAAGTGTGAACCAAAGCAAGAGCCAACTTTTCCAAGATCGGATATCGCACCTCGTATTCCCGAAGGGCGCGGCTGATGTAATACACCGGGTGTTGCACCGTTCCTCTGGTGACGACGAGAACGGCACTAATAGCACCTTCCGAGGCCGAGAGATATACCGTGAGTGTCTCTCCTGGTTCTGGTGCTGTTAATGTGGGGAGATTTATTAAGCATTTCTTAAGTTCCTCAAAGGCGACACCAGCCTCGGTCGTCCATTCGAATTGTTCTTTTCCCAAACTTTTCTTTAGAATATTCATAAATGGCAAAGTCCTTTCTGCGGCTTTTGCAAGAAACCGGTGTAGGGCCACCAACCGCCCATTTAAGGACTGCATCTCCTTTAGGCATCGAGGTGGTTGCATTTTGAGTACAGCCTCTACCTTTTCTGGGTTAGCTTTGATTCCGTCTCGAGCCATTAGGACTCCTAGGAACTTTCCTTCTTCCAGACCGAAGGAGCATTTTTTGGGGTTCAGCTTCATGTTTATTTCTCGGAGCTTATCAAATGTCTCGGCGATATCCTTAATCATTATATCCTCCGTGACACTTTTAATGACAACATCATCCACGTAGACTTCCAGATTTCTTCCTATCTGATTTTTGAATGCTACGTCCATTAACCTTTGGTACGTAGCTCCAGCATTTTTTAGTCCAAACGGCATTTTTGTGTAACAATATAGCCCTCCGTTGGTAACGAACGCTGTTTTATCTTCTTCGGCTTCGGCCATCTGAATTTGATGGTACCCTTTATAGGCATCGAGAAAACACTTTAATCTGAACCCGGCCACGGCGTCTACCTTCACATCAATTTCTGGTAAGGGGTAACAATCCTTTGGGCAAGCATTGTTGAGATCTTTGAAATCCACACACATCCTCCAGGCCCCATCTTGCTTTTTTACCAAGACGGGGTTAGCCACCCACGTCTGGTATCGTACTTCGCGGATTATCCCGGCCTTTAATAGATTCTGTACGTCCTCCGCAATGGCTTTGACGCGGTCCGGAGCCATGCTCCTTTTCTTCTGAGCCACCGGTTTAACTCCGGGATAGGTGTTTAACCTATGTTCGGCCAAAGATCTTGGGACCCCCGTCATATCTGAGTTTTCCCATGCGAAGACATCCAGAGAGCTAGAGAGCAGCTTCCAAAGTGCTTCTCGAGCTAGGGTCGGAAGCTGTGCCCCAACTAAAATTTTTTGCTCTGGAAACCGCGGGTGAATTGACCATTTTTCGGTTATGGCGGAGCCGGAGTTTCCTGGATCGTCTTGACCGCTTCCCGTGTCCAAAGACTGTCGAATTTCAGAAATAGAGAGCCCTGCTTCCGATTCGAGGGTTGCGATACCTTGCTCAGTTGGGAACTTTAAGGCCCCATGTATAGTAGATGTTACTATCCCGAAGGCTTTCATTGCCAGTCGCCCTAAGATAACATTGTGTACTGACCTGGACCCCACCACTAGAAAGGTCAGTATGACCGTTCTTTGGCAGATTCCGGAACCCAATGTCACAGGCAAGGAGAGCTGCCCCACCGGCTATACTATTTCCCTAGAAAAACTTATCAAAGGCATGGAGACGGGAATCAACTTTTGCTGGGAAGTTTCGGCTAACTGCTGGAAGCACTGGAGGTACATGATTTCCGAAGCACTTCCTCCGTAAACATATACTCGGTGTGTCTTGTGGCTTGCGATGATTCCGGAGATTATTATTGGACCTTCTTTGTAATCGTTTGGTGAAAGGGATGTGAACGCTATGGGTTGTGACATCCATGCCGTGACATGATCACTGTTTCGTTTCACTCCCTGTGTTTTAAGGGCACGGATCATATGAATCCCTGCCTGGTCATTGGGGTTAGCGATGTGAGTGGTGCTGGCTTTTCCTTCCTTGATATCCTTTACCAAGTGGGCTAACTTCCCTGCTTTCAAAGCCTTTTCAATTTCCTGTTTTAAGGACCAACAATCATCGGTATCATGACCTCGGGCCCGATGATAGTCACAGTATTTCTTAGTGTTTTTATCTGACGTGGGCTTTTGCCTCGGTGGTTTAGGAAAATCAATATTTTCCGTGCTAAGTATCTCACTGGGGGTTTTGAGCAAGTCGGAGTAACCTCCCCCCTTGTGTGGAGGGGTGCTTCGGCTAACAGAACTTTTTTCGTTTCTGGAGTAAGGCTGTGACCTGCTTTTTCCCCATGAGTTTCCACGGTCTGTGCTTGGAGCCCCGGACCCTTTCTTCCATGAGTTGTTTCTCGAAGTGGAACGATATTCATTGTCGTATGTCTGGCTGCAGGCGCTTTTCCCGCGAGCGAAAGCTCGTGCCCGCTCCATTAATACTTCCATAGTCTTCGGAGGTCTTCATGCAACTTTTCTACCAACTGGTTATTGCGGACACCATGGCAAAATCCTGATATCCGCAGCTGATCCACTGCACCGCTGATCTGCATGCTTTCTTTGTTAAACCTGTCAATAAACCTTTCCAGGGTCTCCCCGTCTTTCCTACGAATGTTATGTATTTCTGTGATGTCTTTTGAACATCGTCTTTGTTGGGAGAAATTTTGCAAGAATGCACGACGAAGTTCGGTCCAATTTGCTATCTCTCCTGGCTGCAATCCATCAAACCAAACTCTAGCTGCCCCGGTGAGGGTTTGAGCAAACATGTGGCACCATGCAGGCATGGGCCACAGTTCAATCTCTGCCGCTCCACCGAAGTCGAAAACATGATCATCGGGATCTGTTGTGCCATCATACTTTTTTACCGTGACAGGCATTTTAAGCTTTGCTGGTAAGGGGGCGCTAGCTATTCTAGGAGCGAACTTGGAATAAGCAGCCATATAGGCCGGTCGATATGGCGCGGTTAGATCATCTTCGGTGGTTGTTATGATTGGTTTCTCAGTTAGAGGATTGACCAACTGGGTCGTGGTTCGGTAACCTGCAGGGAGAGAACTTCCCTGCGTAGTGCCGAAGTTGGGAGTTGTGACCACAGTAGAGTAAGTGGCTTGTGAAACCAGGCCCGGAGTAGGTCCGGAAGACGCCTGGGGTCCGTCGCTGGAGAACAAATTTACCTGCACACTTTTGAGCATAGCTTCCTTCTCCTGTTGTGTCTTTAGTTGTAATAAGAAGTCACGATTTCTTGAGAGGAAATCGTTGTCAAATTCTGGGGTGTTATCTTGGTTTTTGAAAAAGGTGTTTTCCACTGAACCCTGTAGTGACATGGAGCGTCCGTCCGTACTAAAGGGTCCTACGGACGAGACAGCAACCATAGAGGTCACGACAGCAGTGACCTCATTTTCGAGTTCAGTATGTGTAACGTCCTCAACGGTGAATCCTTCAGATGAAGCCGCCATGGGAGAAACCGTCGATATCTCTAACCTTGAGGATTAGAGAAAACGGTTGTACAAACGGATGGCGCCAATTGAAGATCCAAAAAGTGGCCGAGCCTGAAGTGCGGAGTCAGGAATGGCCGATGGAACTGGATCTGGGTTGTCCTTAACCTGAGCTAAACCTGCACAAGTCAACAGACCGTTAGGCTCGTTACAGAGGAGGAGGGAGGGCCTCTCTGTAACCACCCTCCGGCGTGAGGATAAGTATTTGTTTAGTGAGAGAAAGTAGAGAGAGAAAGTGTGGTTCGGAGTGAGAGCATTCGTGTGCTTTTTGTACTTTGATGGGGGTATTTATAGTAGTCAACTAGGCCTTGTACTATACTTCGGACTAGCATTGTACTATCCTCCGGATGTCGTTGACCCGCGGCCGAATCTGTACTTAACCCTGGCAATGGTGCTCTGTTTCGTCCTAGTGCTTAGTCCGTACCTTGATACCATGAGCTGCGGTATAATTGCTTATACCTCTTCATGTCTTCCCAAGTCCTTAAGTTGCTTGTAACTTGTTGGACTTTAGTATGACTTGGAGGCACGTGTCCATTAGCCGTAGGGATGGCAATGGGTCGGGTTTGGGGCGGGTTTAGGTAATCCCAACCCCATACCCGATTAGGAATGCTCGTCCCAAACCCGGCCCAAAACCCGTCGGGTTTGTGTCGGGTAATTACCCATCGGGTATCGGGTATACCCGCGGGTTTCGGGTAAACCCGTTAATTTTTAAAACTTACTCATTGAGTATTTTCGACCAAAAACCCGACTGACATCTATTAGGTAACTATTAACCAATTATATTTACCATTATTAAATATATATGTAAATGACTACAATGTATAATATAAAATACTTAAATCATATAAAAACAATCAAAGACATAGATAACAAATAGTACACACTAACTTTTTGGTAATTTTAGCACAAGATGACAAAGTAGATGGACAATTAGATATATTATGCATACATATGTAAAAAGATATATTAGAAATTATATTGGGTATCTAATCGGGTAAACGGGTATATTTTATCGGGTAATCGGGTCGGGTAAACGGGTATATCATCAAATCCCAAACCCGTCCCAAACCCACGAAAAAAAATAAAAACTAATCCCATACCCGGACCCATACCCGATTACCCGACCCCAAACCCGTCCCAAATGTGTCGGGTTTCGGGTTTACCCATTGAGTTCGGGTTTGATTGCCATCCCTAATTAGCCGCGGTATAATTGCTTATACCTCTTCAA
Source organism: Ambrosia x helenae (assembly GCA_030844895.1). Classification (NCBI taxonomy): domain Eukaryota; kingdom Viridiplantae; phylum Streptophyta; class Magnoliopsida; order Asterales; family Asteraceae; genus Ambrosia; species Ambrosia x helenae. The sequence goes on from JAUTDX010000924.1 coordinate 29,720, forward strand.
AAACAAAAGTGGATGAACCAAATTGCTTAATTGCAACTGTTTTTCCCATGGTCCGTCACTCAGCCAACTATATAATTCTTTTTTCTCCACGTCATTGAATTTTTTTGCGGCTGTGTTTATTTGGTTGCTATTCAAGATTGGACTGGTTATTATTTACCAAGTCAAGTCAAACGTTTTTAATTGTCTAAGTCATTAAGTCATGCATATTACTAGTTATAGCTCAGTACGCGTAAACAGATAGGGTACCGTCTGGGACTAACCAATTCTATATAGATTACACAGTGTTCCCGAAAACATTGATACATGATGAATATTAGGAAACTTATTTTGCTCTTTCACTTCTTTGTGTTCGTTTTTGTGTTACTTAGTGATCATCATCTAGCTACGGAATCCGTGACTGCTTCAACAGTGTCGGAGATCGCTTCTACAGAATGGATAGAACAACAGATAAACGGAACTATAAACGTGTGCAAAGGTATGCAACTTATAGATGTTAAGGGTTTAACTTCATGCTAAAGCTGAGGGGATATATGTTAATGTTCTTCATTTTGGCCCCTATACGTAACTTCCATCCTATCAAATTGTTTGCCGTTAATTCTCATTTTTTTTTGGAACCAGTTAATTCTCATTTCCATTGTGTTACCGAGTTTACTAAATGAAATAAAAGAATAGAAATGAAGATTATGATAGAAAAGAAAATAAATAATTTCATTTTGTGTTTCCTAGTTAAAAGGAAAATGAAAAGAAATTTTAGATTTTTATGCGTTTGCGAGTTGGAAGAAAGAGAAAAAAAGATAAATTTACAAATTTACCCTTATTGGATTTTATTATAGGTTAAATGAGATCGTAAAATGGTAAATGATACAATCTCATATTAGTTTTCTTTTCTAGGGCTGTAAACGAAACGAGTCAAGCCGAACTGAACCAGAGTGGGCTCGGCTCATTCATAAATTTAGCCGAACCGAGTTGAGCCCATTTATTTTATTGAGCCTAAATGTTGGGCTCAGGATCGGCTCGTTTTAAATCGAGTCAAGCCAAGCCGGCTCACGAGCCAACTATATTTTTTTGTTATTTTTATTTTTTTTAAAATATTCATAGGATATAAGAAATTGATATTTATATTTGTCTTTTGCTTATACTAAATCATTTGACCAATAATACGAATTAAATAGTTTATGAACTACCATTTTTATAGTTTTCTACATATTTTGTGGTTTGAAAATAAAAAATAAAAAATTAGTCATATAAAAAATGAGTTATTTTAATATTTGACTCATAGGTTATTTTTAGTTAATTAGATGTTATGTTATGCTTTTTTTTTACAATTTACATAAAATGTAATTTAATTAGGCTTTAATTTAAACGAGCCAAACAGACAAGCCAACGAGCCATCTAACAAGCGAGCATGAGTCGAACTCACCTTAGCTCGGGCTCGGCTCGTTTACAAACAGAGCCGAGCTCGTTTACAGCCGAGCTTTTCCCGATCGAACTACGAGGGAGCCACGAACCACGAGCTTTTTGAACAGCCTATTCCTTTTCCTCCTTTCATTTTCTTCCTTCAGTTTCCTTCCAATTTGGAAGTAAAGTTATTTAGAAGAATTTTCGTTTCACTTTCTTCCATTAATGAAACTATAGATCACAATTTTTTTTCACTTCCCTCCGATATTAAACTCGGAAACACAGCGTTTGTGTTTGTTGGTTATTTTTTAAGTTAGTTTAATTAAATCTCGGTTAAGTTCAAATGAAGTTTGAAATTTATATTTATAGCTTTCTATCTAGTTATTTGAGTGGGAAGAAAATGCCATTTAACCGTTAGATATATTATTAGATAGAAAATAAATTAATATGAAATTTCATAAGAGCCGCGTGTTCATCAGATTTTAAGTCTTGGAAGCAACAATTCAATTCTTAACTGGTACGTTTCTAATTTTAGACTTACTAGTCCAGTTCACATTGACAACATAGATAAAAAATCAGGATCATATATAAATAAGTAAATATCTAATAGCATCTCCAATGATATCCGGAAATTGGTTAACATCTTGTAGTGTAGGGGATGTGGATGTATTTGGTCCGGTGCAGCAGATGCATCCGGTTGTGTGTGTGGGCCTCATTTGACTAAACAAACCAACTTCTTTCTAAAAATGAGAACTATGAGATTATCGTGGACCACTCATTTCTTTTCATTCATTTCATTCATTTATTTATCCATTTTATTATCTTGTCCATTTCATTACATCATACTAAATATACCCTTAAGAAACATGGGATATGAAATGTTTCATGAGTCATGACATTAACACAGGGTACCCACATTTCACCTTAATGCTTCATCACACGGGTGCCGTGAAACTTGGCCTAGTCCAAAGGCCTACCACTTACAATGTGGATTGGCAATTACGCCATAAATAAAATGTGTGGAGCGTCACATCTAAAAAATAGGTATATATGTTCATTATGGATTTATGTCCAACAATACTTGCTCAAGAACGAATACTTGTTCTTTTGATCAATGGCAAAGCTACCCCCCCCCCCCCCAACAATACTTACTCTAAAACGGAGACTTATTCTTTTGATCAATGGCAAAGCTTGGGTTGTGCAGGGTGGGTCACCCCTAACAACCTTTTTGCTCATACGGGCGTAAATTTCTAAAACAATACAAAAAATTAATACGTATGAAGTATGCCTCTCAAATTGTTTGAGTTCGGCCACCCTTTTTCGTTAAAATTAAGTATTAGTTTAAACTCGAAGACAAATAATCTAAAACTATTTATCTAATAAACCTAAGCCAAGTACACCTAAATCTAAAGCCTAGTATGGCAAATAAGCCCTTTTTTAAACAAAATCTATCCCCCCTCCCCCACAAAAAAAACAAAAAAAAAATCCCTAAACCTTCTAACATAGTTGATGTTGATAACTGAACCATTCACATGTGTTTCACTTATGACCTCTCGGTCTCGCACTCGATTCGGGGTTTGGGAGTGGAGATCTCGTTGATTCCAAATGACTAGTGAGTGTTCTATTACTTCGATCTAATGATTTATAGAACACATTTGTGGTGTTTAATAAAAAAATTAAAAGCTGTGTTGTTTTGATTAGTCAATCCTATAAGTAGTAATGGATTTAAATAATCTCAACTATTGATTATTGGCCAATAACAATCTCAACTACGAAAATAACCACTAGAGATCCCAACTTTTAGACATTTTGCTCTCAATGGACCCCCCGTTAACTCACACTAACGCCGTTAGCTGAAACTCACAATTCTAGGCGATTTTTCACCGGGTTTGAAAGAGGGAATCAAGACGATGATATTGGTATGTTAAATTGCAGAAATGAGCATGGTTTGATGGTTTAATCGTCAGTTCCGGTCATCCCATCCGAGGAGAACATCCATCTATAACCGACGAACCATGATTATTTCTGTAATTGAACATACCAAGATCATCGTCTCGATTCCCTCTTTCAAATCCCGTGAATAATTGCCTAGAATTGTGAGTTTCAGTTAACGGCGTTAGTGTGAGTAACAGGGGGTCCATTGAGAGCAAAATATCTGAAAGTTGGGACCGCTAATGGTTATTTTCGTAGTTGGGACAGTTATTAGTTAATAGTCAATAGTTGGGATTATTTAAATCCATTACTCCTTTTTATAATGGTGGAGGGTGTGGTTTCAGGTACTCCTTCCGGGTAGGGAATACCAAACGGTTGCACCATGCACCCTCCCTTTAGACTACCATTTCGGGTATTAATTCCGGTGGATGGTAACCGATGGTGTTTGTTTGTAAGTGGAAGATATAGAGAAAGGGTAGTGGATAGTGTGTCTAAAATAGTGGGACTCATAGTTTCTTGTTCCTTCAAACACCACACCCTGTAATTTAGTGTTTTAGGGTAATGTAAAAGAAATCCGATATGACAACATATGGTTAGAAGGTGTTAATGTCAAGGTTGTTAAAATTCCGATTAATCGGTGATTAATCGCTAGTCCTCTTTACTGATTAATTTTTGGCTAATCACTCAATTAATCAGTTTTACGATTAATCCCTGATTACTCGGACCAAATTGGTCAAGTCGGACCTAAAAAACTCAAAATTAGGTAAAAAACGAATTTGAACGGGTCAAAACTGGATCAAATCGATCAAATAAAACAAGTTATTACCTCGAAATCAGATGATAATTCATGATTTAGAAGCAAAATCGATGAAGCTCCATGAACCTAGGGATGGCAACGGGTCGGGTATGGGTCGGGTTTGGCTAATACCATACCCATACCCGGTTATAAAATCACATCCCATACCCGTCCCATTACCCATCGGGTTTTTATCGGTTATTACCCGTCGGGTATAGAGCATACCCGCGGGTTTCGGGTATGCCTGTTGGGATTTTCATGTATATATATTTTTACTTTTTTTGGTGTTTTATGTTTTAGAAATCCATAATATATTAAATTGTAATAAATAACATACGTATGATCATCACCATACTAATATTTGAAATATTTAGAATAAAAATATATATTATAATATGTATCTCATAAAATATTTTTATATTTTGTAGCATATAAATATAACTAATAATGTCATTAAACTATAAATTTTTCAATAATGAATTTATTAAAATGAACATTAAGTGAAGAAAAATATAAATATATAAAACTTAAAAACTAGCGGGTATATGTATTGGGTAAACAGGTATTTAGTTTCGGGTAATCGGGTCGGGTATCACCTAATACCATACCCGTCCCATACCCGCGAAATATTTTTTTCCAATCCCAAACCCGTCCCATACCCGTCGGGTATCGGGTATACCCGTCCCAAATGCTTCGGGTTTCGGGTATACCCGTCGGGCTCGGGTTTTTTTGCCATCCCTACATGAACCCTAGCTACGTCTTATGGTTCCTTACGATGAAAGAAGGAATGTGGAGGAAAAAACGGGATATGGTGAACGATGGAGGTGATTAGGGTCATTTATGTTTAGGTATTTTAATATTTAACCCCTTCCATATTCACTAGTTTATATTTGACCCCTAAACTTCTAAATTTATACATATAAGGTATAAAGTTAGCATGATATATGTATAAATTTGGAAAAATATATATAAAAATCCAGCCCGATTAATCCTGATTAATCCCTAATCGGTACTCCACCGACCGACTAGCGCCTAGCAAGTTCTACAACACTGGTTAAGGTAGCTTCTAACACCACATTCTCCACCCTAAACACATGGTTCTAGTCACCTTCTTCCCAATCAACCATAGAACCAATTCAAATTTTAACATTCAAAATTTATTTTATATGGCTACTGTAAATGATTTCACCTTTGTGGTGGAGTGGCATGAGAAATGAGGGTCCGAGCTTAGGGCTGAAAGGTGTAAAGTTTGAATCTGATCTCACCCGGGTTTTTACCGCAGCGCGCCTTCTGACGGGCGGGTTTTCACCGGTTCGGGAACTTGCGAGCTTAGGCTACTCAGCGCTATTGGTAAACCCGAGCATATGGGGAGCTTTCACCCAAGGGGCGGGAGTCGGGCATTAGTTTCGTTAATCTACTTTACTAAATACCAATTGATAAAAATAAAAACTATATAATAAACTAAGATGTCGATTAAACCCAACATCTATCACTAGCTGTAACCTTGTCTGTTGAGGAAAACATAGAATCCTTGGTAGAAACCATATAAACCTTGTCCTTCCTCGCTCCTGAAAGGCCTCTATAAGCAGGCAATGAAACCATAACCTATGGCCATGTAGTATGCTTAGGAATGATAATCACTAGCAAACGCAGTAATAGGCTCAAGTTACCCATTTTCTTATTATTGGAATACTAGCAACTAATCGGACAAATATATAGTTACAGTTTTGCTATTAATATATACAACATAAAGATATAAATCAACATTAGAAGAATCTGAAATATCTTATATTTTGATTTATATCCTACTTATTTCAATATCTAATTGTTTATTGCCGATAAAGATATTTTAAGGACAAGATGGAAGAATGACATTAGCAAAACATTACATCCAAATGCAAGTCAGCCATTTAATGTATGTGTGCCAAAGAAAACAGCCTTCCCTGAATTTGTGGATGTCAACAAAGATGGTAAACTGAATGGAGGATTCTCCATAGCTATATTCTGCTTAGTGTTACAAGAATTACCATTCAAGATTCAACCTGTTTTCAAGCCAATACGAAATGAAAGTTATACTGAGGTTGTTAAGAAACTTGAAGGAAAGGTATGCCAAAATTTAGTAAACAGTATTGGATGTTCGTTTGGCTTTATGGAATCAAAACAACATGAGTATCATTTTGTTGATTGTGACTAAATTGGTTCATTTTTATTAATCCTGCAGGATTGCGATGCTGTGGCTGGAGACATTTCTATCACATCAGACCGAACAAAATATGCTGATTTTACGATACCATATATGAGTACTGAAATCTACATGCTTGTGCCAGCTGTACGAAAATGGAACCAAACCCTCGTAACTTTAGCAAGACCTTTTACGATGAAACTTTGGATCGCCATAATAACTACGTGTATATTTATTGGAGTAGCTGTTGGATATTTGGAGTACCGCGGAAAAAACCCTGATTTTATTAATGTTCCTTTTTATCAAAAACTGTTAATGATCGTTTGGTTTCCTGTTTCAAAATTTTTCTTCCAGGAAGGTATATAAATTGCTAATTAGAAGCCTTGATGGAACGTATAATGGAAAAAAAGGCGGCAAATTAAACTATGTTTCATATGGTTTTGTTACAGGAAATATACACAACAGGTGCTCTAGAGTTGTGCTTGTTATATGGCTAACCATGATCTTCATAGTAATGCAAATCTTCACAGCATGCTTATCCTCATGGTTGACTGTAAATCAACTACAACCCAAAGTGCCAAAACAATATCAAGAAGTTGGATATCAAGATGGTTCTTTTGTCATAGATTTTGTAAATGGTCATGTGCAAAAATCCTTGAGGATAGATAATGTGAAGGGACTACCACTATCAAACTTAGAAGATTATAAAAAGGTTTTGGATGACCACACGGTAGATGCCATTTTCGATGAGCTTCCTTACATTGAAATATTCCTAGCAAAGAATGGAGATAATTACATGAAGGTTGGACCGCTGGCCGGGGAATCTGGATTAGGATTTGTGAGTCTCTCTCTCAGTAAGCAAACACATATATTATTCATGTACTTAGAATAACATTACTTAATGTGTTCATTTATCTCAGGCTTTCTCTCGCGGATCGCTATTACAACCAGAGTTTTCAAGGGCCGTTATAAAAGTAACTGAAAGTCAAGATATGATTGATATGAAGAAAATATATCTTCCAAATCAAACTCCTCTTCCAATACAACATGATTATTCTTTTCCGGAAAGTCTTGACATTCATAGTTTCTATTTACTCTTTATATTCATGGGCGTTGCAACTATAATCGCTATTATCTGTTCGGAAATCTCAATCATGCGTATGCAAGCACAAATCTCACCGGAGATATCAATAAATATGATGTCTACGGCTCAAATTATTTGTGCAAATTCAAAACAAATAGCAGAAAATCAGCACTAGCTCAATGCACTGTTTAATCAAGGTATGACTGAGATATATATTTGTTTGTATATTTAGGCATGTAATTTATGTATATTTTACATTTATTTTAGACCAGCATTGTGCTACAAATATCGTATAACTTGCACTCATTATTCTAATTGTTATTATAGTAACTAGTAAGCATAACTCTAATGAGATGGTGTTGGTAACCTAGTTGAGTTATACCTTTCCGTCGTAACTCCTAAGTTTGGATTTGAATATTTAAACAACATACAATACAAAAAGTTGGATAGTAGAAGTGCGGCCGTAGCCTTAAGGGCGACCTTTTGATGGTGATTTTATTGGTCTAGATAATGAAAATTGAGGATATACATATGTGTGTGTGATGTAGTTGTTCCAAGAGTTGGCTTATGTGTATATGGCAAGAAAAGCAGCACCTCAAAGTTGACGAAACGCGCAAAATGGTTTAACAAATCCCAAAAGGCCGTTTGAAATGTAAAGCATAGTTGTGGCTTTCTACAACAATTCAGGTTGATGGAATACTAATGAGGATACATCGGTGTGGCCTTCTGTGAGATTTCACCTGGCTCTACTCTAAATCCATCTAGTTTACCACAAGTAGTTATAAGGCTTGTTTAGATGAGTTATTTTACTCTTTAAACCACTCCCTTGTATTCTACTCGGTAAAACGAATGTGATAACCTTACAAAAAGCATGGTTCATTTAAAACCCATGTCGAAATCCATTCACATACCAAGTATTTATGCATTGCCAGTAGTCGTTCCAAAATCCCTATTCACGCATGACTCTTTCCTTTGCTACGCAAAGCATCACACCTCCCTCACATACATGCTTAATACACGTCGGCGTAAGCATACACCGGTGAGTTCTAGGCTCAACGGTTCATAGAACACATTCATTCATTTTCAAGATTAAGGCCATTGCAGGTTTCTATCCTATATGATGTTGATAGAATTCTGATCTGTTTGGCGGTTATAAAACAAAATACAAACTGATAATAATGTGCAGAATATTGAGAGAGAGTTTTGGGAAGTTTGTTGACAGAAATCGATAAATGAATCTGATACATGTCTGACCTATATATACAAACTTAACCGTTGTGAGTATGAAACAACACAACTGATTGACCCCTTAACTGCTACTTAACTGCCACATTAATCGGTGTGTTTATAACCGATGATAACTGCTACACATTGACCCATTTGTGACTTATTAGACTATATACATGTCACACTAATAAACATAATAATTAAACTTAGGCTAATATGATATTTCAATGATTATTTTCCAACAATCACTCCCCTAATCTTTGAAATATCATATCTGAATTCCTGCTGAATTCATTCTTCACTGCTGGACGTTTTTGACTTCTTCTTGGGAGGAAGATCCTTGTCTTTTGTTTCCTTGTAACCCATCTTGAAGTTGGTGTTGTCTTCATCCGTTTCAACCTTCAATTCCTTGCCTTTATACTTCTGATGGTACCAGTTTAGGATTTCCAAATACTGGTTGTATGTGATCTTCAATTCCTCCACAATCTCATCATCCTTCATATCCCTTGGTAGCCTTCCATACCCATAGCCCATCTTGACCGCCACTTGAACCCATAAATCATACTTGTTGACTGCATCTATTCCACCAAAAGTATCCACTATCATGTAGAGTTCAAAGAGATCAATTTTCCTTCCGATTTGATCTCTTGGTGGGATTGGCATGTCGGATTTTATTGCTAGAAAATCCCTTCGAAACCATGCTAAAACTCTTTCAAATTCCCCTTTGAATTTGATCCTATGCCTGTCAACTTGGGTGGCGATATGAAGCATATCCATAAACGCTATGCAACTCTCCAATTCTGAATCTTTTGGATATAAATCGGCTTCCTTTCCTTCTTCATTCTCGGCTTCACTTCTGCCCATAGTGGCCTGCGTTTGTTGATGATGATGTCTCACGTCCCTTTTCTCGAACTCTTTATCCATTGACGAACCCATTTCCTCCTTGTCTTTCCCCTTCATCTTTCTCTTGTTGTTCTTCTCGTGATCTTCGATGTTGGGACAAGAGTACGGTTCATGAAATTCATTGCAAGTCCAGCAATGCACATTCGGTTCAACTGAGAAGGACTTCTTTTGATTCTTGGTGATGAAACACACATCACCCTCATAACGAATCTTGTAACCATCTTTGATTAACCGATCTGCACTCAATACGTTCCTCTTGAGTGTAGGAATGTAATAAACACTCCCTATTTCATGAATTTGTCCTTCACTAAAGATCTCTACGCTTCCTTTACCCTTGTAGAGTTCTCTCTTGAATCCCTCCGGATTGCTTCCAATACCGAATGTTTTCTCAATATTTGTAAACAAATGCTTGTATCCAGTAGCGTGTTGTTGTCGGTTTAAACTCGTGTACCAAATATCGTTCCAAGTTTTCCCTTCTGTCCCTCTCACCATAAACTCTATCTTCCTGATTCTTTGAGGGCAATCTTTACGATAGTGGAACGGTTGGTCACCAATAAGAACACCGCATACCTTTTGGATATCCCCAATCGATCTCCTTCTTCCCGTAGTCTTTGTACATATAACCGCCATGTTGTAGAAGTTCCCTTTCTTTCTGCAACATAAAATCCTTCGCTGAATCCATAAAAGGAGATAGATATAGATTACACTTCTGGCCGAATTTCCACTGATAATCGTCACGATCATCTGCCTTCTCTTTGCCTTCACGCCTTTGAGAATGGGTCTGAAACATGGGTGGGAGACTGCACCCCTGCGCCTGGTAATCACCACGGATATCTTCTTCTTTCTTGACTGGTGGATTCTTCCTTAACCAAATCACTCGGTTATTGTTTTCTTCACAGGTCTTCGGATCGTTTTGCTCTGATGCCATGATAGAATTCTGATCTGTTTGGCGGTTATAAAACAAAATACAAACTGATAATAATGTGCAGAATATTGAGAGAGAGTTTTGGGAAGTTTGTTGACAGAAATCGATAAATGAATCTGATACATGTCTGACCTATATATACAAACTTAACCGTTGTGAGTATGAAACAACACAACTGATTGACCCCTTAACTGCTACTTAACTGCCTCATTAATCGGTGTGTTTATAACCGATGATAACTGCTACACATTGACCCATTTGTGACTTATTAGACTATATACATGTCACACTAATAAACATAATAATTAAACTTAGGCTAATATGATATTTCAATGATTATTTTCCAACAGATGTTTACCAACATCACCACAATGGATGATTCCTTACGGTTTGTTCTACAGTCACCCTGATTACTGATTAGGTCCAAATACTATATGTACAAAAGCCACCACACTCTACGTAAACATGTATCCACACGCTACGTACTGAAGGTTTTCAATCGTAAACTTTAAATATATTATATATATTAGGCCTTAATTAGGGTATACTTTAACCCTTGTTAACTCCACTTAGTTTCCACATCATCCATTTCTTCTCATTTGACTCTACTTCACCCTAAGGAAGTGACTTAATTTCATTAACTTCACCTAATCATATATTTTAGTGGTTTTTGGTTTATATAAGGAAAAAAATTAATATAGACTTTTAACACCATGTTAACATGTTAACACGTAACCTTTTTAACACCCTTTAACACAAGGAGAGAGTGGTGTACAATGCAAGTTAACATGTAATGTCACCTTTAACACCACATATGTTAGAGTATACCCCATGACCTTATAATTAATTCAGCTGCTTCGCTCGTTTTTCTCGCATAACTTCAAAACTATAACATTTTACTAACTTTCGAGTATACTCTGAAGACGAGCTAATTTCTATCTACGCGTCAACCTAAGTTTCATTAAAAACGGAGCAAGGTTCCAATATAATATATTTTATAATTGTTACTAAAGGGTCTCTTATAATACTAATGGCTCAACTAGATCTTATGTCTCAAATAGTCGTGCTATTCATTACTCAACAATATAAATTTCATAACATTTTATTTTATTTGATCTCAAAACGGGATGTTACAATAACCAAGTGAGCCAATTTCTTGTTTGACAAGAAACGGTCCTACAAGTGGTATCAGAGCATTCCAGGCTCGATGCACTGGTTGTTTGGTGATTTTCTATGATTCAAATCTGGGTTTTGTTAATAAACTTGAAGGTTTTTGGATTAAAATGGGTTTTATAAACTTTTCATCACTTTTTGACTTGTTGAATAAATTTTCAAGTTCAAAAGTTGTTTTTGAGTGTGTAAACAAATCCGAAACGTGTTTTCCAGTCAATTTCATATAAAAGTTTGTTAAAAATGGTTTTGGAGATTAAAAGTTAACTTTCGATTTTAACAATGTTTTCCCAATCATCAATCCGGTTAAGGGTCATTAAATCTGATTAAGTTCAAAATTCAAGGAGTTCAACCTCATAATCGGTTCTTTTTTACCACCATTTAGGCTGAATCGCTCAGCTGTTTAAGTCTTAATCAGGTCTCTTCTTAAGTGGTCTATTATTTTAGTCTAGTTCAGGTTCTAGTTCTTAATCGGCCTGTAAGTTCGTTAGTTTAAATTGAATCGGTCAGATCATCTTAGTCGGGTTCACATATCCTTAATTTGTTCTTTAACCTTAGGCGGGGTCACTCTCTTAGTCTTAATCAGGTCTCTTCTTAAGGGCCGTTATAAAAGTAACAAGTCAAGATATGATTGATATGAAGAAAATATATCTTCCAAATCAAACTCTTCTTCCAACACAACCAGATTATTCTTTTCCGGAAAGTCTTGACATTCATAGTTTCTATTTACTCTTTATATTCATGGGCGTTGCAACTATAATCGCTATTATCTGTTCGGAAATCTCAATCATGCGTATGCAAGCACAAATCTCACCGGAGATATCAATAAATATGATGTCTACGGCTCAAATTATTTGTGCAAATTCAAAACAAATAGGAGAAAATCATCACTAGCTCAATGCACTGTTTAATCTGGGTATGACTGAGATATATATTTGTTTGTATATTTAGGCATGTAATTTATGTATATTTTACATTTATTTTAGACTAGCATTGTGCTACAAATATCGTATAACTTGCACACATTGTACTAATTGTTATTGTAGTAAGCATAACTCTAATGAGATGGTGTTGGTAACCTAGTTGAGTTATACCTTTCCGTCGTAACTCCTAAGTTTGGATTTAAATATTTAAACTACATTACAAAAATTTGGATAGTAGATGTGCAGCCGTAGCCTTAAGGGCTACCTTTTTATGGTGATTTTATTGGTCTAAATAATGAAAATCGAGGATGTACATATGTGTGTTGATGGTGATTTTATTGGTCTAGATAATGAAAATTGAGGATATACATATGTGTGTGTGATGGAGTTGTTCCAAGAGTTGGCTTATGTGCATATGGCAAGAAAAGCAACACCTCAAAGCTGACGAAACGCGCAAAATGGTTTAACAAATCCCCAAAAGGCCATTTGAAATGTCAAGCATAGTTGTGGCTTTCTACAACAATTTAGGTTCACTTAGTTCATTTAAAACCCATGTCGAAATCCATTCACATACCAAGTATCTATGCATTGCCAATAGTCGTTTCAAAAGCCCTATTCACGTATGACCCTTTCCTTTGCTACTCAAAGCATCACACCTCCCTCACATACATGCTTAAAACACGTCGGCGTAAGCATACACTGGTGAGTTCTAGGCTCAACGGTTCATAGAACACATTCATTCATTTTCAAGATTAATGCCATTGCAAGTTTCTATCCTATACGATGTTTACCTATGTCACCACAAAGTACGATTCCTTACGGTTGCTTCTACAGTCACTTTGATAAATACTATATGTACAAAAGCCACCACACGCTAAGTAAACATGTATCCACACACAAGGCAACAAGTAATAGGTGTGACACTTTATTTAAAGCATTTTAAGCACACAATATTTAACAATGCAAATAACTAATGCACACTTTGCAAAGATTATCATGAGCGTGAATGAGCCAAAAACATTAAAACATAGGCACGAGTGAACCAAACATTAAAAATAACTTTCAAGCATTGAAATTCCTTTTAAAGTATTATGTGAATCAAACTACCACTCAAATTTTATACCATAACTTTAGGGTTACTACATTACAAAACAGTACCCTTTTCTTGTTTTGTACGGGACAATTACTAACCTTAAAAAATGACTTTTAACATGTCTGCATTATCCGGTAACTAAGTAGATTTAGAAAAAACCAATAGAATAAAGATGTCATCCTTTTTATTCTTTAACATGGTCTATAAAACGTTGACGTGGTATTTAACATGGTTCTGACAAGCCGGGATGGATTCGTAGATTGAAAAGGGAGGCTAAGATTTCTTTTATGTGTATTCAGGAAACCCACGTGGGATCTGTTATCGATTCTTTCTTGAATTGTTTCTGGGACAGCTCCTTGATGCAGTTCACAGCTAGGGAGGCTATTGGAAGATCTGGAGGTTTAGTGTCTCTTTGGGATCCTTCTATCTTCAAGAAAGTGGAGTCTAGATCTGATCATCACTTCATCCTGGTTTCTGGTTTCATTAAAGGTATGCAAGATAAAGTTAATATCCTCAATATCCATGCTCCTAATGACGTTGCCTTGCGGCGACAACTTTGGGATAAACTCGTTGCCATTAAAAATCAAGTGGATGGTATTTGGGTTGCCATGGGGGATTATTATAATGATGTGAGATCTGAGGATGAAAGACTGTATTCAGTTTTTGATGCAAATGCCACGGCTGTTTTTAACGAGTTTATTGGTAGGGTGGGTTGGATGGAATACGGATGTGTGGGGGACGGTTTACTTACATTTCTGATAATGTTGAGGTAAAGTATAGTAAACTGGACAGATTTCTTGTCTGCGATGAATTCTTGAAAGTTTGGCCAAATGCAAAGGTGGAGGTTCTGTGTAAGGGTCCTTCCGATCACTGCCCAATTACCCTATCTTGTTCTAATATGGATTTCGGACCCATACCCTTCAAATTTTTTAACTCCTGGCTTGTCTCTCCTGAGGTTGCAAACATTGTGTCACACCCCAACCGATGGCGGAATACATCGAGGCGTAACTTGTGATAGATTGTTCAAAGACTTCATAACACTAAATTGTGACAATAGATTAAAATAGATTTCATTCGTATCTAAGATTCAACAAGTATACAATTTGTTCATGACAAAAATACATTAACTCGAACATGAAGTAAAAATAAAGATTGTTTCGTTTGTTTCTAAGGCCGAATCCTAAGTGATGTTTCTTGTATCGTCTCATCAAGCTTTTCCTGCAACATGTATAAAATATCCGTCAACACATAAAGCATTGGTGAGCATACTAGTTTTGGTTTACATACGTAGTAATTAGAATGATTTACTCGAATCTCATACTATAGCATTGCACATACATACCATACAAAGAACATAACTCAAACCCGCGAGTACCACAGCGTATACCTAGCATATTCATGCTAGGCCGTTTAAATCTTAACAATGACCCATAAAGGGGGCGGTGTGCTAGTCCTATAGCGCTATACATGTTAAGTGGGCTAATAATAGTTAATGATTTATGTCTAAGTATCTAAGAATCGTAAGCATGGCAACTAGCATATAAGTATGTTTAATAGATTGAGCATGATAGATTAAGAGTATGAAATCGTTTAAGTTTTGATAGTGATACATGTTGAGCCCCAAAGAATAAAGAATAAAAAGGGGGACAAGTATGAACTCACCTTCGGTTGCATTATGAAAGAATAACAAACAATGTCTGAAGCTGGATTGACTGAATCTCTTGTGTCCTATTACAAGTAAAGGATGCCTTAATTTCTAATGCAAATGAACTTATTTTGCTTATTGGTTGTAAAGATAGTTTATTCAACTACCTAGACTCGTATTGCAAACAATACGTGTCTTAAGGAGTGTATGACCTAACGAACCGATGGTAACTTAGTTTGGTTTATTGAAAATAAACGTACGTGTAACGTTATTTAAAATATATACTTTAATATATTATTTTCAAGGTCGCGTCTTGAAGTAATTGTTTAAGACGCAGTTTGTATTAAGAAAAATAATATTGGTATAACTTGTCTTGAATGTTAACTTGTTTCGTAGATTGGATAGTGTATATATTAGGTTTATGTATTTCAAGTATGATAAAGTAATGTTTGCTAATAAAATTTACTTGTAATACGTAGCTTCAATTGTGCCAAAATAATAGATTTGACCATCCGATTGTTTCTTATATTTTATAAAAATTTGGGCAGAGTCTCCTCTGTTTTTGTAAGAAACCAGACAACGCAAGTCGTCTATTTTATCCCAAAAATCAATTGCCCAAATTCTCAACACACCACGTAATCTAACTTGAACTTTAAACACGGCGAATGGTTTAACTTATTAAAAACTCTAATAAAGATCAACTATACATTTTGTAAGTACTATGTATACATATATAGTTTGGCGTTTGTTTATTATCGCCGCGAGATATAAATGTAAGTTACTCATTTTCTATTAGTCGAAAGACAAAATTAAGTAGTCCTTTTAAATATAAGTTTCGACAAGTGGTAAGCTTGTATATACATAAGTGTATATATTCTTTTTTTTTTTGTGAAAATATATCAATAATTCGTTAGTTCATAATATGAATACTTATGCGCCTACATTTATATATAAACCATTTTATTTATTGTAACATCATTACTTTAAACATTTTACAAATAGAAGTCGGTTTGGTTCGTTTGGTCCTTTTAAAATATATATTCGTATACACAAATGAAACGATAAAAATTAGATCGAAGTCATGGCGTGCGCATTATACCTTCCGGCTCGCGTATTCGCCTCGTAGCTCGTGTTGACAGATCTGACCGGTTTCACCACGTTGACTACTGTTGACCAGGAGCTTGACCTGTTGACCAGTGTCTCAAAAACCCGACCTGCTCACTCGATTCAAAAGGAAGAGGAAAACGAAGCTAGAGTCCAACATCACCCACATCAACCCAAGCCAAGCATAATTGTTATGGCTTCAAACTCCATAACCAACCCAGAAACGTGAATAACTAGACCCCAAGCGAGCATCATTCAGAACCAAACAACCTGGCATAACAACCCTTCAAGCCTCTTGAACGGATTATCCAGATCTGAACAGTACCACACGACCTCAGTCCCTGACCGGCCCTTGACTGACGAAGGCACGGCCATCGGAGCAGAGGTAGGGTGTGTGGTGTTGGCTTAACGAACCAGTTTTTGAAGCTTCTATGGCTGCTGCGCGTCATCAGTTACCAGCTTGGTGGTTGGAGCACATGGGTAGAGGCGGCTCGATGGTGGTGGCTTGTTGGAGGCCGCCGCTGACAAGGAGGAAAAGGGGGAGGAGGTATGCATTGATTGTTGTTGACGACGACGCTGTTGTTGTTTATGACCGAGAAGAGGGGGTGGTTTTAATAGTGGTGGTTGGTGGCGGATTATGGTGGTTGGTGGCGGCGGATTATGGTGGTTGTGGGTGGCTGCCGCCACTATTCTAGAGGGGGAAATGAGAAGACAATAAGGATGGTTGTAGTGTGGATGTGTGTGTGAAAGAAATGCAGAAAAGTGGAGGAGAAAGTTAATGGGTTAGGGTTTTGAGTTGGTAATGGAATGGAGGAGAAGGTGTTTAGGTGTTTATATAGTTAGGGTTTAGTAGGTGGGTTAGGTGGAGAGTTATTGTTTAGACGAACTAGTAACCAACTCGGGTCTCGTTTATGAACTGGACTCGTTAAATCAGTAGAACAATTACTTAATATAATTTATTTATATAACTCGATTCAAAACGAGTATTTGGAATATATATTTTTGTCGCGTTTAGTAATTTACCAAGATAAGTGTCGGTTTACTAGTATGTTATTACTTACAACGCGTTATTTGGCGGGTATAGATAATTAAATTTATAAACGAAATAAGAATGTATTTCTTGTTATTGAGATAATAGTGTTAACGAATTAACGATTCGTTTTATGAATAAAATATTATTATTATTATATTATTCGAGAAACGCCGGGCGTTACAGTCTCCCCTACTTTAGAAAATTTCGTCCTCGAAATTTAATCGGAAGGATTGTTTGGTATTGTTGTAACACTAGGAAGAATGGAGATGTAAGAGCTATTGTTTGTGTTATTGAGTTTAGATGAGTAACAAGCTTTTGAGTAAAACATGAAATTGTTTAAATGTGCTTTAGTTAATATTCTAATTATTATGCTTAGACTTAGGGTAAGGCTAAATGTGATTGTCAGGTTGGCTAGAGTTGGTCCTTGGTCCGACCCTCAGTCGCGTTTTTGAAGCACCATTAGTGTTTATATATAGGGTGTACCGCAGCTAACCCACCACACCTTTGGTATTTCGAATCCGTACTGAGCATCTACCAACCCTAAATAGAATTTCATCTCACCTTAACGTACCTGTAAATTCATGATTACGTTCCGGACCGCAATCTTCAATTTACCTTACATTAGGGTGTTATGTCTTTCTATGACACTAACTCAAAATAAATCAACGGATATGACGTGATTATGTCCTAACTCTAAAAGCTAGTAATTATATTTGTGAAACAAACTCGTAGATATGCGACGACTTAATGATGATGTATGCATGTAGGCAAGCAAGTATTAACGTAACAAAGCATGTATAAGAATATAAGCACGTATGAATTTAGGCATGAACCAAAACTGGTTGTCTGGAAGGCTACATCCCCAGGGGATGTATTCCTATAATTGTTGTAAGTGTAAATCATGAAGTAATGTTTACGCATTTATTGAAATAGAAAGAGATCGTTTACTTTTCCAAGTTTTAAGGAGATTTAACTTGAGTGCTAGAATGCTTTGAGTTTTACGTATAAGCGAGTTCTAGTTTGTGAATAGAATGTTTTTATGACGATTCATATGCATTAAGAGAAAAATTAGGCTTATAGAATATTGCAAGTATTATAAGATATCCATTTTCAATATCATGGGAAAATCTAGTCTTACGTATAATCATGGTTTAGGCTTCATGGATAAACAAGTTTCATGTATGATCAAGTTGCACATAGCATGGAATAACATCGAATTTCAAGTATCGGGTTTCATAGTTTATGAGAGAATGTATATGTATCAAACGTATCAAGTAATGTGTTATAAGTATATTTGTATCTTAGAAGGTGTAACTAGTATGCATCAAACTGCTAAGTAGGGATAATGGTCTCTCCTAGTCGTTGAGTGAAGGTATGTATTAAAGTGAAAGTGTATTCGTAAGAGTATCAAGATGCGAATGTGAATGTATAGGTAGACGTAGTTGTGATTGTATCATACAAAGATAAAGGTTCATGGAAAATCAGGTTGGGAAGTAATGTTTGAGCTTATTGGAAGATGAAATAGTCATTCCCCTGATTAATGGGTAGTTATGCTTTGTAGGAGATGGAGGTGTAGAATGTGTTGAAAAATGTTAACAATATATAGATTTTGATTGTAGAAATGAAGAAGTATAAAATTAAGTGGATGACGATAAGGAATACTGGTAATCGGAAATGAAGTTTTTGGTCGATAAGTAATCAAATTTCGTAGGGAATGATGTATATGGAATACAGCTGAGAAATTTAAACCTTGGTTCTGGAAAATGAAATTGTTGTTGGTAAATAGTTTAGCTTATTAGGCTTGCAAATTTGTGGATATGTGGTTGTAGACTAGTTGACATGAAATCAAGTTTATGAAAATGATCCGTTTTACAAAATAAATAAATACATTATAGACGTTTGCTTGCGAGAAGAACTTATGATTCTTATTATAACCCATGTATGAGTAGGTCAAGTTTCATACGTTGTCAAAGATTTTCAATTGTAAACCAGGTACGAGTCTAGGTAAATAAAGGACTTCATGTTTCATGAAAGAAAAATTCATATTCGCAATTTTTTTTTTTTTAACATTACGAAATCACACATAACAAAAATAATTGTGTACCTGTTTTGAACAAGATTGTTTTTAGAAAATACAAGGGAGATTTAGAACGGTGAAAAGAAAATACAAAAGATTATGAAATGATAAAGTGTAGGTAAATATTTGTTAGAAATTTTGAGTATGTTATGGAGAGATTCATATGGGTTGAATCAAATATAACAAAATATAATAATGAAAAATAATAGTTAGCATTAAGCATTTCTGTAATTTAGACGTTAACAAATGTTAGAAAGTATAGAATAGTAATTGGATTATTAATTGATATTAAAAATTAATTTGGTATAATGTAAAGTAGATAAGAATAAAACGTGAAATATGATAATATCAGTGGAAAATTACATAAAGTTAAGGTTTTGGATGTATAAATATTTTTGGAATGTTTATTATAATAATTTATAATAGTTGAGAATATTTATTTGATATTTCATTTGAACAAAATGTCATAAATGTGAAAAATTCGGTTTCTTCAAAATATAACGTTTTATAGAATCGATTGTCAATCGATGTATAAGGTTCGAGAAAACTTTGTAAAGTGCATAATTGAAAATCCTTGATAATGAAACGCTTTAATATGAAACCAGGTTTATTATAAAATATTTGATTAAATATTTGAAGATATTAAAAATTAAATATTTTCAGAAATAATGTTGTTTACCGATACTTTTGAGAAATTCAAAACTAGGATTAGGCAGAAATGAGAGAGGTTTAAGTAACGCATCTAATAAAATGGACTGGAAGTTGATTGTAGAATGTAAAAGAGATTTACAAAGTTTGGATTGTTCCGGATGGAACTACGATTAACCAAAGTGGTCAAAAATTCTTTTGAGTTTGGGAATCATGCTTTGGCTTAATAGGTGGAAATACTCTCGCCGAAACTTTCGGTTAACGGCATTCACCCTTCTAGTTACTACATGTCCATTCTCAATCGAAAGTTTAAGATTTTGGAGAGATTGAAAAATTCAAGGAATGGAACTAATCATCAAGGTAAAGGTAATCACTCCTAGCTTGATGATAAGGTTGCTATGATAATGTATAGGAATGAAGCGCTATCAAGATAAAGGGATTCACTCTTAACTTGGTAGTAGAGCTTTTACGAAATGAGAGAATATGAAACTAGTCATCAAGATGTGGATATCACTCCTAACTTGATGGTTTCGTTTTCAAAATGTGGATTGGTACTTACCCGTAGAGTAAAGGAAGTAAATCCTAACTCTTTGGTAAGGTTTCACTAGAATGAGATGAGTGAATTTGTCATCAAGGTAAGGAAATCACTCCTATCTCGATGGTGAAATTTCAAAAAAACATATAAAAGGAATGAAACGGATTGAAAGTTGTCACCATAGTAAGGGTTTCACGCCTATTTTAGTGAGTTTCTTTCGTTTGTGAAATACGAGTGTCTTTGTATTGGAGTATACTTAGCCTTAGGAAAGGCATGCATCTTTAAGGTTTAAGAAATTGATAAGAAATTGATAAGAAGCAAGTAGGAAAACCAAGTATTTCAAGCATGTAAAGGAAGCAGTCAAATAAAGGTTCCTAACTATAGACTAGGTCAATCATGGCAATTTTCCTAATTCCCTATAGTTATGGCTCTGATACCAATCTGTCACACCCCAACCGATGGCGGAATACATCGAGGCGTAACTTGTGATAGATTGTTCAAAGACTTCATAACACTAAATTGTGACAATAGATTAAAATAGATTTCATTCGTATCTAAGATTCAACAAGTATACAATTTGTTCATGACAAAAATACATTAACTCGAACATGAAGTAAAAATAAAGATTGTTTCGTTTGTTTCTAAGGCCGAATCCTAAGTGATGTTTCTTGTATCGTCTCATCAAGCTTTTCCTGCAACATGTATAAAATATCCGTCAACACATAAAGCATTGGTGAGCATACTAGTTTTGGTTTACATACGTAGTAATTAGAATGATTTACTCGAATCTCATACTATAGCATTGCACATACATACCATACAAAGAACATAACTCAAACCCGCGAGTACCACAGCGTATACCTAGCATATTCATGCTAGGCCGTTTAAATCTTAACAATGACCCATAAAGGGGGCGGTGTGCTAGTCCTATAGCGCTATACATGTTAAGTGGGCTAATAATAGTTAATGATTTATGTCTAAGTATCTAAGAATCGTAAGCATGGCAACTAGCATATAAGTATGTTTAATAGATTGAGCATGATAGATTAAGAGTATGAAATCGTTTAAGTTTTGATAGTGATACATGTTGAGCCCCAAAGAATAAAGAATAAAAAGGGGGACAAGTATGAACTCACCTTCGGTTGCATTATGAAAGAATAACAAACAATGTCTGAAGCTGGATTGACTGAATCTCTTGTGTCCTATTACAAGTAAAGGATGCCTTAATTTCTAATGCAAATGAACTTATTTTGCTTATTGGTTGTAAAGATAGTTTATTCAACTACCTAGACTCGTATTGCAAACAATACGTGTCTTAAGGAGTGTATGACCTAACGAACCGATGGTAACTTAGTTTGGTTTATTGAAAATAAACGTACGTGTAACGTTATTTAAAATATATACTTTAATATATTATTTTCAAGGTCGCGTCTTGAAGTAATTGTTTAAGACGCAGTTTGTATTAAGAAAAATAATATTGGTATAACTTGTCTTGAATGTTAACTTGTTTCGTAGATTGGATAGTGTATATATTAGGTTTATGTATTTCAAGTATGATAAAGTAATGTTTGCTAATAAAATTTACTTGTAATACGTAGCTTCAATTGTGCCAAAATAATAGATTTGACCATCCGATTGTTTCTTATATTTTATAAAAATTTGGGCAGAGTCTCCTCTGTTTTTGTAAGAAACCAGACAACGCAAGTCGTCTATTTTATCCCAAAAATCAATTGCCCAAATTCTCAACACACCACGTAATCTAACTTGAACTTTAAACACGGCGAATGGTTTAACTTATTAAAAACTCTAATAAAGATCAACTATACATTTTGTAAGTACTATGTATACATATATAGTTTGGCGTTTGTTTATTATCGCCGCGAGATATAAATGTAAGTTAGTCATTTTCTATTAGTCGAAAGACAAAATTAAGTAGTCCTTTTAAATATAAGTTTCGACAAGTGGTAAGCTTGTATATACATAAGTGTATATATTCTTTTTTTTTTTTTGTGAAAATATATCAATAATTCGTTAGTTCATAATATGAATACTTATGCGCCTACATTTATATATAAACCATTTTATTTATTGTAACATCATTACTTTAAACATTTTACAAATAGAAGTCGGTTTGGTTCGTTTGGTCCTTTTAAAATATATATTCGTATACACAAATGAAACGATAAAAATTAGATCGAAGTCATGGCGTGCGCATTATACCTTCCGGCTCGCGTATTCGCCTCGTAGCTCGTGTTGACAGATCTGACCGGTTTCACCACGTTGACTACTGTTGACCAGGAGCTTGACCTGTTGACCAGTGTCTCAAAAACCCGACCTGCTCACTCGATTCAAAAGGAAGAGGAAAACGAAGCTAGAGTCCAACATCACCCACATCAACCCAAGCCAAACATAACTGTTATGGCTTCAAACTCCATAACCAACCCAGAAACGTGAATAACTAGACCCCAAGCGAGCATCATTCAGAACCAAACAACCTGGCATAACAACCCTTCAAGCCTCTTGAACGGATTATCCAGATCTGAACAGTACCACACGACCTCAGTCCCTGACCGGCCCTTGACTGACGAAGGCACGGCCATCGGAGCAGAGGTAGGGTGTGTGGTGTTGGCTTAACGAACCAGTTTTTGAAGCTTCTATGGCTGCTGCGCGTCATCAGTTACCAGCTTGGTGGTTGGAGCACATGGGTAGAGGCGGCTCGATGGTGGTGGCTTGTTGGAGGCCGCCGCTGACAAGGAGGAAAAGGGGGAGGAGGTATGCATTGATTGTTGTTGACGACGACGCTGTTGTTGTTTATGACCGAGAAGAGGGGGTGGTTTTAATAGTGGTGGTTGGTGGCGGATTATGGTGGTTGGTGGCGGCGGATTATGGTGGTTGTGGGTGGCTGCCGCCACTATTCTAGAGGGGGAAATGAGAAGACAATAAGGATGGTTGTAGTGTGGATGTGTGTGTGAAAGAAATGCAGAAAAGTGGAGGAGAAAGTTAATGGGTTAGGGTTTTGAGTTGGTAATGGAATGGAGGAGAAGGTGTTTAGGTGTTTATATAGTTAGGGTTTAGTAGGTGGGTTAGGTGGAGAGTTATTGTTTAGACGAACTAGTAACCAACTCGGGTCTCGTTTATGAACTGGACTCGTTAAATCAGTAGAACAATTACTTAATATACTTTATTTATATAACTCGATTCAAAACGAGTATTTGGAATATATATTTTTGTCGCGTTTAGTAATTTACCAAGATAAGTGTCGGTTTACTAGTATGTTATTACTTACAACGCGTTATTTGGCGGGTATAGATAATTAAATTTATAAACGAAATAAGAATGTATTTCTTGTTATTGAGATAATAGTGTTAACGAATTAACGATTCGTTTTATGAATAAAATATTATTATTATTATATTATTCGAGAAACGCCGGGCGTTACAGTCTCCCCTACTTTAGAAAATTTCGTCCTCGAAATTTAATCGGAAGGATTGTTTGGTATTGTTGTAACACTAGGAAGAATGGAGATGTAAGAGCTATTGTTTGTGTTATTGAGTTTAGATGAGTAACAAGCTTTTGAGTAAAACATGAAATTGTTTAAATGTGCTTTAGTTAATATTCTAATTATTATGCTTAGACTTAGGGTAAGGCTAAATGTGATTGTCAGGTTGGCTAGAGTTGGTCCTTGGTCCGACCCTCAGTCGCGTTTTTGAAGCACCATTAGTGTTTATATATAGGGTGTACCGCAGCTAACCCACCACACCTTTGGTATTTCGAATCCGTACTGAGCATCTACCAACCCTAAATAGAATTTCATCTCACCTTAACGTACCTGTAAATTCATGATTACGTTCCGGACCGCAATCTTCAATTTACCTTACATTAGGGTGTTATGTCTTTCTATGACACTAACTCAAAATAAATCAACGGATATGACGTGATTATGTCCTAACTCTAAAAGCTAGTAATTATATTTGTGAAACAAACTCGTAGATATGCGACGACTTAATGATGATGTATGCATGTAGGCAAGCAAGTATTAACGTAACAAAGCATGTATAAGAATATAAGCACGTATGAATTTAGGCATGAACCAAAACTGGTTGTCTGGAAGGCTACATCCCCAGGGGATGTATTCCTATAATTGTTGTAAGTGTAAATCATGAAGTAATGTTTACGCATTTATTGAAATAGAAAGAGATCGTTTACTTTTCCAAGTTTTAAGGAGATTTAACTTGAGTGCTAGAATGCTTTGAGTTTTACGTATAAGCGAGTTCTAGTTTGTGAATAGAATGTTTTTATGACGATTCATATGCATTAAGAGAAAAATTAGGCTTATAGAATATTGCAAGTATTATAAGATATCCATTTTCAATATCATGGGAAAATCTAGTCTTACGTATAATCATGGTTTAGGCTTCATGGATAAACAAGTTTCATGTATGATCAAGTTGCACATAGCATGGAATAACATCGAATTTCAAGTATCGGGTTTCATAGTTTATGAGAGAATGTATATGTATCAAACGTATCAAGTAATGTGTTATAAGTATATTTGTATCTTAGAAGGTGTAACTAGTATGCATCAAACTGCTAAGTAGGGATAATGGTCTCTCCTAGTCGTTGAGTGAAGGTATGTATTAAAGTGAAAGTGTATTCGTAAGAGTATCAAGATGCGAATGTGAATGTATAGGTAGACGTAGTTGTGATTGTATCATACAAAGATAAAGGTTCATGGAAAATCAGGTTGGGAAGTAATGTTTGAGCTTATTGGAAGATGAAATAGTCATTCCCCTGATTAATGGGTAGTTATGCTTTGTAGGAGATGGAGGTGTAGAATGTGTTGAAAAATGTTAACAATATATAGATTTTGATTGTAGAAATGAAGAAGTATAAAATTAAGTGGATGACGATAAGGAATACTGGTAATCGGAAATGAAGTTTTTGGTCGATAAGTAATCAAATTTCGTAGGGAATGATGTATATGGAATACAGCTGAGAAATTTAAACCTTGGTTCTGGAAAATGAAATTGTTGTTGGTAAATAGTTTAGCTTATTAGGCTTGCAAATTTGTGGATATGTGGTTGTAGACTAGTTGACATGAAATCAAGTTTATGAAAATGATCCGTTTTACAAAATAAATAAATACATTATAGACGTTTGCTTGCGAGAAGAACTTATGATTCTTATTATAACCCATGTATGAGTAGGTCAAGTTTCATACGTTGTCAAAGATTTTCAATTGTAAACCAGGTACGAGTCTAGGTAAATAAAGGACTTCATGTTTCATGAAAGAAAAATTCATATTCGCAATTTTTTTTTTTTTAACATTACGAAATCACACATAACAAAAATAATTGTGTACCTGTTTTGAACAAGATTGTTTTTAGAAAATACAAGGGAGATTTAGAACGGTGAAAAGAAAATACAAAAGATTATGAAATGATAAAGTGTAGGTAAATATTTGTTAGAAATTTTGAGTATGTTATGGAGAGATTCATATGGGTTGAATCAAATATAACAAAATATAATAATGAAAAATAATAGTTAGCATTAAGCATTTCTGTAATTTAGACGTTAACAAATGTTAGAAAGTATAGAATAGTAATTGGATTATTAATTGATATTAAAAATTAATTTGGTATAATGTAAAGTAGATAAGAATAAAACGTGAAATATGATAATATCAGTGGAAAATTACATAAAGTTAAGGTTTTGGATGTATAAATATTTTTGGAATGTTTATTATAATAATTTATAATAGTTGAGAATATTTATTTGATATTTCATTTGAACAAAATGTCATAAATGTGAAAAATTCGGTTTCTTCAAAATATAACGTTTTATAGAATCGATTGTCAATCGATGTATAAGGTTCGAGAAAACTTTGTAAAGTGCATAATTGAAAATCCTTGATAATGAAACGCTTTAATATGAAACCAGGTTTATTATAAAATATTTGATTAAATATTTGAAGATATTAAAAATTAAATATTTTCAGAAATAATGTTGTTTACCGATACTTTTGAGAAATTCAAAACTAGGATTAGGCAGAAATGAGAGAGGTTTAAGTAACGCATCTAATAAAATGGACTGGAAGTTGATTGTAGAATGTAAAAGAGATTTACAAAGTTTGGATTGTTCCGGATGGAACTACGATTAACCAAAGTGGTCAAAAATTCTTTTGAGTTTGGGAATCATGCTTTGGCTTAATAGGTGGAAATACTCTCGCCGAAACTTTCGGTTAACGGCATTCACCCTTCTAGTTACTACATGTCCATTCTCAATCGAAAGTTTAAGATTTTGGAGAGATTGAAAAATTCAAGGAATGGAACTAATCATCAAGGTAAAGGTAATCACTCCTAGCTTGATGATAAGGTTGCTATGATAATGTATAGGAATGAAGCGCTATCAAGATAAAGGGATTCACTCTTAACTTGGTAGTAGAGCTTTTACGAAATGAGAGAATATGAAACTAGTCATCAAGATGTGGATATCACTCCTAACTTGATGGTTTCGTTTTCAAAATGTGGATTGGTACTTACCCGTAGAGTAAAGGAAGTAAATCCTAACTCTTTGGTAAGGTTTCACTAGAATGAGATGAGTGAATTTGTCATCAAGGTAAGGAAATCACTCCTATCTCGATGGTGAAATTTCAAAAAAACATATAAAAGGAATGAAACGGATTGAAAGTTGTCACCATAGTAAGGGTTTCACGCCTATTTTAGTGAGTTTCTTTCGTTTGTGAAATACGAGTGTCTTTGTATTGGAGTATACTTAGCCTTAGGAAAGGCATGCATCTTTAAGGTTTAAGAAATTGATAAGAAATTGATAAGAAGCAAGTAGGAAAACCAAGTATTTCAAGCATGTAAAGGAAGCAGTCAAATAAAGGTTCCTAACTATAGACTAGGTCAATCATGGCAATTTTCCTAATTCCCTATAGTTATGGCTCTGATACCAATCTGTCACACCCCAACCGATGGCGGAATACATCGAGGCGTAACTTGTGATAGATTGTTCAAAGACTTCATAACACTAAATTGTGACAATAGATTAAAATAGATTTCATTCGTATCTAAGATTCAACAAGTATACAATTTGTTCATGACAAAAATACATTAACTCGAACATGAAGTAAAAATAAAGATTGTTTCGTTTGTTTCTAAGGCCGAATCCTAAGTGATGTTTCTTGTATCGTCTCATCAAGCTTTTCCTGCAACATGTATAAAATATCCGTCAACACATAAAGCATTGGTGAGCATACTAGTTTTGGTTTACATACGTAGTAATTAGAATGATTTACTCGAATCTCATACTATAGCATTGCACATACATACCATACAAAGAACATAACTCAAACCCGCGAGTACCACAGCGTATACCTAGCATATTCATGCTAGGCCGTTTAAATCTTAACAATGACCCATAAAGGGGGCGGTGTGCTAGTCCTATAGCGCTATACATGTTAAGTGGGCTAATAATAGTTAATGATTTATGTCTAAGTATCTAAGAATCGTAAGCATGGCAACTAGCATATAAGTATGTTTAATAGATTGAGCATGATAGATTAAGAGTATGAAATCGTTTAAGTTTTGATAGTGATACATGTTGAGCCCCAAAGAATAAAGAATAAAAAGGGGGACAAGTATGAACTCACCTTCGGTTGCATTATGAAAGAATAACAAACAATGTCTGAAGCTGGATTGACTGAATCTCTTGTGTCCTATTACAAGTAAAGGATGCCTTAATTTCTAATGCAAATGAACTTATTTTGCTTATTGGTTGTAAAGATAGTTTATTCAACTACCTAGACTCGTATTGCAAACAATACGTGTCTTAAGGAGTGTATGACCTAACGAACCGATGGTAACTTAGTTTGGTTTATTGAAAATAAACGTACGTGTAACGTTATTTAAAATATATACTTTAATATATTATTTTCAAGGTCGCGTCTTGAAGTAATTGTTTAAGACGCAGTTTGTATTAAGAAAAATAATATTGGTATAACTTGTCTTGAATGTTAACTTGTTTCGTAGATTGGATAGTGTATATATTAGGTTTATGTATTTCAAGTATGATAAAGTAATGTTTGCTAATAAAATTTACTTGTAATACGTAGCTTCAATTGTGCCAAAATAATAGATTTGACCATCCGATTGTTTCTTATATTTTATAAAAATTTGGGCAGAGTCTCCTCTGTTTTTGTAAGAAACCAGACAACGCAAGTCGTCTATTTTATCCCAAAAATCAATTGCCCAAATTCTCAACACACCACGTAATCTAACTTGAACTTTAAACACGGCGAATGGTTTAACTTATTAAAAACTCTAATAAAGATCAACTATACATTTTGTAAGTACTATGTATACATATATAGTTTGGCGTTTGTTTATTATCGCCGCGAGATATAAATGTAAGTTAGTCATTTTCTATTAGTCGAAAGACAAAATTAAGTAGTCCTTTTAAATATAAGTTTCGACAAGTGGTAAGCTTGTATATACATAAGTGTATATATTCTTTTTTTTTTTTGTGAAAATATATCAATAATTCGTTAGTTCATAATATGAATACTTATGCGCCTACATTTATATATAAACCATTTTATTTATTGTAACATCATTACTTTAAACATTTTACAAATAGAAGTCGGTTTGGTTCGTTTGGTCCTTTTAAAATATATATTCGTATACACAAATGAAACGATAAAAATTAGATCGAAGTCATGGCGTGCGCATTATACCTTCCGGCTCGCGTATTCGCCTCGTAGCTCGTGTTGACAGATCTGACCGGTTTCACCACGTTGACTACTGTTGACCAGGAGCTTGACCTGTTGACCAGTGTCTCAAAAACCCGACCTGCTCACTCGATTCAAAAGGAAGAGGAAAACGAAGCTAGAGTCCAACATCACCCACATCAACCCAAGCCAAACATAACTGTTATGGCTTCAAACTCCATAACCAACCCAGAAACGTGAATAACTAGACCCCAAGCGAGCATCATTCAGAACCAAACAACCTGGCATAACAACCCTTCAAGCCTCTTGAACGGATTATCCAGATCTGAACAGTACCACACGACCTCAGTCCCTGACCGGCCCTTGACTGACGAAGGCACGGCCATCGGAGCAGAGGTAGGGTGTGTGGTGTTGGCTTAACGAACCAGTTTTTGAAGCTTCTATGGCTGCTGCGCGTCATCAGTTACCAGCTTGGTGGTTGGAGCACATGGGTAGAGGCGGCTCGATGGTGGTGGCTTGTTGGAGGCCGCCGCTGACAAGGAGGAAAAGGGGGAGGAGGTATGCATTGATTGTTGTTGACGACGACGCTGTTGTTGTTTATGACCGAGAAGAGGGGGTGGTTTTAATAGTGGTGGTTGGTGGCGGATTATGGTGGTTGGTGGCGGCGGATTATGGTGGTTGTGGGTGGCTGCCGCCACTATTCTAGAGGGGGAAATGAGAAGACAATAAGGATGGTTGTAGTGTGGATGTGTGTGTGAAAGAAATGCAGAAAAGTGGAGGAGAAAGTTAATGGGTTAGGGTTTTGAGTTGGTAATGGAATGGAGGAGAAGGTGTTTAGGTGTTTATATAGTTAGGGTTTAGTAGGTGGGTTAGGTGGAGAGTTATTGTTTAGACGAACTAGTAACCAACTCGGGTCTCGTTTATGAACTGGACTCGTTAAATCAGTAGAACAATTACTTAATATAATTTATTTATATAACTCGATTCAAAACGAGTATTTGGAATATATATTTTTGTCGCGTTTAGTAATTTACCAAGATAAGTGTCGGTTTACTAGTATGTTATTACTTACAACGCGTTATTTGGCGGGTATAGATAATTAAATTTATAAACGAAATAAGAATGTATTTCTTGTTATTGAGATAATAGTGTTAACGAATTAACGATTCGTTTTATGAATAAAATATTATTATTATTATATTATTCGAGAAACGCCGGGCGTTACACATTGTCTCCACCAGGATCGGTAGTGGTATAATTGTGGGAAAGGCGGATAAATATCTAGCTTGGGTCCTCAAAGACATCAAATTGGATATTAAAGATTGGAGAAGCAAAATGAAAGCCATTGAAGACAAGGAGAAAGCGGCCCTTCAAAAAGCGATTGGTTATTTTGATTTAATGGCGGATGATGCTATTTTAAAAGCGGTTGAGAAAAGAAACAGGGCTGATCTTAGGCTCACACTCCGTAAAATTGAGCTAAACATGGTTAAAGACCTCCAACAAAAGGCGAGAATTAATTGGGTCAGATTCGGTGATGAGAATTCCTCTTTTTTTTCATGGGATCATCAATGCTAACAATGCTTCTCAGAGGATTCATAGTTTGCTCATTAATCGGGTGTGGTCTACAGACCCTACTTTGATAATGGAAGAGGTTAGGAGATGGTTTCAAATGCAAATCGCCGAGCCAATGAGAAAGAGACCTACTTTTACTAACCACGGGTTATCTAAGCTGTCGGTCAACCTGGCTGACTCGCTTATTCGTCCTTTTGACTCGGAGGAAGTTTGTAGTGCTTTTCGGAGTTGTGACGGGAATAAAGCTCCGGGGCCCGATGGTTTCTCGTTAAAATTTGTTTAAAAAAATTTGGTCTCATCTTAAGCTGCTTTTTCACGGTGTTATGGAGGACTTTTTTGCTAATGGTAATATTTCTGAAGGGTGTAATCTATCGTTTCTTTCTCTAATTCCTAAGACATCCGATCCACAACTTTTGGAGGACTTCAGGCCTATATCTTTGGTTAACTCTATGTATAAGATTTTAGCCAAAGTTCTTATGCAAAGACTTAAGAGTGTTATGCCCTCAATTATCTCGCCGGCTCAATCCGCTTTTATTGAAGGGAGGAACATTCTCGCTTGCCCTATAATTGTTAGTGAGCGGTTTCGTGGGCTAGGAAAGCTAAAAGAAAGATCTTGATCTTTAAGGTGGATTTTCGGAAGGCGTATGACACCCTCATTTGGAAGTTCTTGTTTCGAACTATGGAGTTTATGGGATTTCCTTCAAGGTGGATTCTTTGGATTAATGGTTGTCTTCAATCCGGTAAAGGTTCGGTCTTAGTGAATGGAGCTCCTACTAAAGAGTTCGCTATCAAGAGGGGTCTTCGCCAAGGTGACCCCCTTTCCCCTTTCTTGTTTATTATTGCTATGGAGGTTATCACCATGTTGATGAATAGGGCTGTGGAGTTAGGCTTGTTTCACGGCATTAAGCTTCCTAATAACGGCCCTGTCCTTTCCCACCTTGCTTATGCCGATGATGTTTTGTTTTTCGGGGAATGGTCGGAATCAAACATGCTTAGCTTGAACCGGTTTCTTCATGGGATAAGCTTGATTTCGGGGCTTAGTATTAATCGACACAGGTGCCATCTTTTTGGAGTTGGGGTAAATTCAGACGAGGTGTCTTCATATGCGGCTAAGTTAAGTTGCAAACCAGGTGTCTTCCCGTTTACTTATCTCGGTGTTCCGATTGGAGCCAATATGAAAAGGGCCAAGCATTGGCTCCCTGTTGTGGAAAAATGTACCAAAAAAATGTCCTCTTGGAAAGCGAGGCATTTATCCTTCGCGGGTAGGGCTACGCTTGCGAAGTCGGTATTGGGAAGCCTCCCTTCTTACTACCTTTCAATTTTTGCAGCCCCAAAATGTATCATTAGGAAGCTTGAGGGTATTAGGAGGGACTTCGTGTGGGGCATCTCGGATAGAAGCAACAAGGTTAGATGGATTAAATGGGAAAAACTTTCTCGGCCTAAATGTCGGGGTGGTCTTGGGCTGGGTCGTATTCACCATTTCAATCTCGCCATGCTTTCTAAGTGGTGGTGGAGGTTTAGAAACAAGCCGGATCAACTTTGGGTTAAAGTGGTATCTTCGATTCATGGTGTGACTCTCAAAAATAAATGTATTCCTGTCAAAGAAACCTGCCCCGAGATTTGGAAGGATATTAGTAAAGTTGATGGGGCCCTTGCTGAGGAGGGTATTCGTATCAACGACCACTTGAAGGTTTCTGTTGGTAACGAGTTGGTAACTAAGTTTTGGAAAGACCGGTGGTTAGCTCAGGAGCCGCTTAGTACCTTGTTCCCTGGTTTGTTCTCGTTAGCTGTCAATAAGGATGCATCTGTGGCTGATCTGATTCGGGTTGGGTGTAATGTTCAATGGATGGGTAGTTGGAAACGTAATTTCAACTCCTGTGTCGAATGGGTCGCCTTTGCGCAGATGCTGTCCATGATCAGTCGTTTCGTTTTTTCTGGCAGCAAGGACGTCTGGTCGTGGGGGAACGATGACGGGATTGGGTTTTCTGTTAAACATGTTAGACACCAGTTGGATTCCGCTAAAAATGGTAATCATGATTCGGAGTCGGTTGTTCGTTGGGAGTCATGGGTTCCGCCTAAATGCAATGTTTTTGTTTGGAGAGCTCTTCTTGGGAGAATCGCTGTGAAAACTGAATTATCAAAGAGATGTATCCTGGTTGATGATTCGATTTGTGCTCGTTGTGGTTACGGGGTCGAAGACGTGTATCATGCGCTTTGGAACTGTGTGATGGCCAAAGCGGTGTGGTGGCATGTTCTAGTTTGGGTTCGTATCCCTTTCCCTTCCAACATTGATTCTTTGGCAGATTTGTTCAAGCTGTTTGGAGATAGCCCGGGGTCTAAGGTGTGGAAGCGTGTGGTTCATTCCATTGCGTGTGCCACGGTTTGGCGTCTTTGGTTGGCTAGAAACAAGAAGATTTTTTTATGGCACTTTCATTTCGGTTTGCAAAGTTGTCGAGCTCATCACGGAGGACTCGTTCGTTTGGATCGAAATCGCTCGAATATACCGAAACCCGGCCACCTGGGAAGACTGGTTGACTTTTGACATTGGAGCTAGTTTGTAATTTGGTGGGCTTGTTTGGCTGTTTTCTTTGTTGTTGTTTTGTTTTATTTCGGTTTCGTTTTTATTTCCCAGCCGCTTACTGGCTCTTTATATTAATATATAAAGTGTTTTGCCGTTAAAAAAACAAAATGGTGACCACATGTATCATATGGCGCGCTTCTGTTCCCCACTCCACTCCCTCTGGTCTACACGGTCGTTTGCCTTTTTATTGGGAACAAGGAGGAGACAAAAAAAAGTCAAAAAGATTCTTTGATTCTTCTCTACAGTTGATTCTCCATCTACCTACACAAGCAAACAAACATTAATTCTTCATCTACCCACATTAAACCCCCAACTACCCCACATTAAGTCTTCATGTCCATCACCCTCTAGCTACCCACCTTAATTTCATCTGCACATCCACCACCGTGAACAGTTGAGACTCGTCTCCATCGTTCATCCACCATCGTCTTTCCAAAGACATCCAACGACCAACTACGATCATTGTTTCCGTCGCTGCAACTGTAAACCACCGCCGCTGAATATTTGCTCCGTCTACCATCATAGGTATGCTGTTGTTATGTTGTATGCTCTATTTTCCAATGTTGGTGTAATATTACTCTATTTTCCGTCGGCTGTTTTTTTAAACCAAAAACCAACCCAGGAAAAAGCAACATCGATGGCAATGGTGTTTTTTTTTATAAAATGTTGATGGCAATGGTGTTTTCCGGCTCCAAAATAATATCCATAGTGGGTTTATATAATATTAAACATCCCTTAAATTTAAAACATGTTCTATATACCAACTAACTTGTGAAGTTTATTACAAATGTTGGACAAACCATCCTTTCAGAAGTTACTGTGAAGTACGAACAAGTAATGGCATGGTCTTTTTTTCATGCTTATAACACTCTTGGATGTTCTTTACCATACAATGATAATTCTGATTGCTATTATTTTTTCAACATAAACTGCAGTTTAGTGTGATAAACTGTCATTTGCTTTTTCTAGCTAGCAAAAGATGTAAAAAGTTATTTACTGTAAATTTCATTTTGCGAAACATAAACGGTCGGTTACAGGGTCAGTTTCGCAAGGGCACAAGTAACCGAATGTCCGCCCCTGATGACGGTAGCTCTTAGTCTCATCAACTCGATCACTATTAACCTTCTGTCCAAATCTAGCACAGATCCGACCAGAGAAAACAAAAGAAAACGAAATTGTTGGTCCGAACGGCGGCTCATCGAATCATCAAAATCAACGAACCGGCCAGTTTTTGTGAAGTTGACAACCTGCTGCAACGGGACAGGCGCACTAGCCAACCCTGGTCGCCGTCTTCATGACATTGGTCGTACGACGTTTCTCTAAGCTTTAGATCTGGTACGTTGTCTACTTTTGAAGTTAATTCTTTTTTTTTATTATCTAATTTATAAATTATAAATTTAGAGTTAAACAAGATTGATAACTTGTTTTAGTTTTAGTTCTCTGATGTTCCTTTGACTTTAATCCTCTGTTTTTATCACTTGAGAACTAGTAAGCTAGCATAATACATGTTCGAGCAAGTAGGAATATACAATATCAAGCTGAAATTAACAACAGGGTCATCTACAAAAATAAACATTTTCAAGCACTAGAATACATGAAAATGTCATTGTCATCTACAATCTCTAAAAGAAATCAGCTTTAGACCACTGCCATATCTCTATCTCTATAATTACACTTAAAATCCCTACCTTTTCTTCTATACTTTTATTATTACTTTTTTCTCTCTCCTCTACTCACAACCACTTTTAAAAATATTAAAAAATTAAGGAGGATGAACACTGTCTCCTTCAGATTTACTTTACTGGTGAAGAATATCTCCTCCAAATATTTTCTATCTCCTCTACTCACAACCACTTATACCCACTCTATATAATATAGAGATCACACTCACACAATTATGGAAGCGCTGATGTGAATGCTCTTATATCTTAATAATTTAGTTTTTTTTAAACGGCTACCTCTAGTGATAGAGTGCACACCTGTAAACCCACGAGATCTGGTTTCGAAAATTACGAGCCCCCTCTCCCCCGAGGGGCATAGAGACCTGGGATTAACCTCTTTCGTCCGAGGAAATTGGGTCGTTATTCATGTCACAAGTGTCCTCGAACTTGCTACCTCTCCTTGACCTCAGGACTAACATTAATACCTTATAAATAAAAATAAATGTTGTCTGGTCAATGAAACCGATCAAACCACGAGCAATAAAGCTTCATTATTGGCTCACATAAGCGAAATATTTGTTTACTACTACAAAAACAACAAAAGCATTTTAATAATATACTGATTTTAGGTCTACAAAACATCAACAAAACAATAAACTGCAAAACTAAAAGAAAGTTATATATATATGTATCTCATAAACGGATGGAATTGAAACTAGAAACTATATGGTTTTTAACAACTAGAATCAATTACAAAGCATTAAAACAGAGACACAAAAGAGAGAACAGAATAGGTTGGTACCTTTGAAGATGGAGAGCATAATTCCCCTTTGAAGTTGGATTCAGTCGTCGACTTTGATGTGCACAACGATACTGTCAAAATACATCATACTAGAGGATAAAAAGAAATACTTCGATAATACCCAAACCAAACTAGTTACAAACCCTAGAAATTACAGCTTGATATAATCAAATACTCTCTCACAAATCACCTCACCGATTACACACTCATCTAGATCTAAAGAAAGCGAACACAAAGATACAAGATCTATGATTAGATCTAATGAAATCTCATCTTTACAGGCAACGCTAAACAGATCTAAACACTAAGAGAACAAGAGGTGAGTGAGAGTAACAATAGGAAAACAATAATCTGAATAATATCAAGTGAGAGAAAAGTTTATATACTCCACACTAGAACCTTCCCACTTGCATAATGGACGGACCAGATAGATTAATCGAACGGTCTTGATTAAATATAGTGGGAATTAGAGGATTGCCACATCAGCTCAAAGGAGCACACCTGGATGGGCTATGGGCCAACATCCTGGACTCTCATATGGACTCCTGATCACTTGGACTCTAGATAGCTGTGCTGGAACAACCTTGAACTTTATCAATCTACACAGTAGCACCCAACATCACACGATCATGTTATTTGGACCCATAACTTGCCATATACTTATGCAACATATTAAAGTTCAATGAAATCATAACAAACCTAAAGATGTTAAATTGTAAAGTGTATAATATTTCAACACCCTCCCACAATTTAACATCCAAATGGATCATACATGCAAAGAAGTTTGCGCAATTCTTCATGTTGACCCACTCCCAGAGCTTTTGTGATGATATCTGCAACTTGTTTTTCATAACCAATATTTGAAGTTTGTGTAAAACCTTTAGAGATCAAATCTATTTCAAAATGTTTGGTTTTATCGAAAAACACAGGCTTTGCTGCTATTGACAATGCAAACATAATTTGACCTGTAATTATGACAAGATATTTATCAGCCAAATTACTTCAGAAGCAACAACACACATGGCTTGATATGAATGCGGGTTTTGAGGTACGCACAGGATGTGGCTTTTGATATCATTGATTTGTGGGGACCAATAGTGATAACGACTTAAATATCTATGTTTTAAATAAAGTTTTGTTAGAAAGCTACTTAACTTTTTAAACTTATGGTATCTAAATTTGCCACTGTGTATGCTTAATTGTTGACTGTTACCAACGTCTGTTATACCGCCCACACTTAGGGGCTGTTTGTTTTTTGCTTAAAAGCACTTCTGATCTCTTTTGTCGGTGCCGCGCAGACATGT
This sequence comes from Ambrosia x helenae, assembly GCA_030844895.1. Classification (NCBI taxonomy): domain Eukaryota; kingdom Viridiplantae; phylum Streptophyta; class Magnoliopsida; order Asterales; family Asteraceae; genus Ambrosia; species Ambrosia x helenae. The sequence continues at coordinate 67,046 of JAUTDX010000924.1, forward strand.
GCGAACGTTTGGGGTCTGCAGTTTGTTTGTTTTTTGGAAGACCTTTCACTCAAAAAGGTCCTCCTGACCTCTTCTTAGTGCAGACTTGTTCCAAGATCTTCAAAGGTCTTCTCCTTTCTCTTCTCCTCAACCACCACCACCACCCACTACCACCACACTGTCTACCACCACCGCCACCACCAGACTGCTGTAGAAAATCAGTTTATTTAAATTTCAGTTTATTTCAGCATCCTTGCAGACTGCAGACCTTTGGTCTACCTCTTCTCCTACAGATGTCTACAGATGTAGTCCGCAGATTGCAAACCTTTTACTGTAGAAAAAACAAACAACACCTTAATCTTCCGTTGCGATTTCTAGGGTGTGACAGAGGTTGGTATCAGAGCCAACAGTTATAATGAAATAGGACATTTTTGACAAAAATCTAGACTATAACATTTAATTTTTTTTTAAAAGAAACCAAAAACGTCATCACTCCCCCACGAGGTGTATATTTATAATTAAGTACTTGAAAGAAATATAAGTAGTGGTTAATTATTTGATTAGTTATGCATTTATTTAATTATTTGATAACTAACTCATAGTACCGATGTTCTTTGCACAGATGTCTTCACACTCAGCTGACTCGGGGGATGAGTCAACCGCTTCTGCACTTGTATCAGCGCCCGCACCCCAAGGTTCATGAGGGTACTGTTTGGTAGATCGAGGACTCTGACGATGAGATCCCGACCCCTGAGGTGCCCTTATCAGGAATGCTTGACTTGGCAGTTCCGCCACCTACTGTTACACCATCCACATTACCTTTTGATGTCCTTGTACAGGCATTTGGGGAGGTAGCCATGTTCACCCTGACGTACGTTACGTCTATACCCACCGCATGCTCAGGGATGCCCGTGGAAGGGTAAACTTGAGTCTGATGATGATGGGCCTATGATGGGTCCAAGAGGGGTAAGGGTATGGAGCCCCAGCTTAAAAGGCAGAAGAAATGGGGATGGATACCTAGTAGGTTGCGGGAATGGGTTAGGGAGGATGGCATTCGATCTTCACATGAGGTGGGTGAGTCTTCTGTCGCAAGGCAGAACATGTCTTTGATGGGTAATACTCTAGATCACGCGTTGGCCACACTCACCACTCGTGTAGCGTTCGGTATGAGTCCCATATTGGTAGGTTACAAGAGAGGACCCAGTTCCTGAGCCAGGATATTGGGTTTTTGGATGATCGACTGTTTTCACTAGAGGAGTCTAGAGTTACGGATATTGATACCATGATACAGATGTTGTCTAGGATTTTACATACTACAATTGTTTGCTAAAGTCGCGGTTTATACAAACTAAAGACGCGGGGATATCCCAACCGCGACTTTAGCTATTGGTCTTTGTTCATTGTTGCCCCACGCATACAACAAGTATTTATTTTGGATTCTACATCAATGCGAGGCAATAAGGATATTTCCCACTATCGGCTTTCAAATCTCATTCATAACGTCTTAGGAATAGCTTTACCGTATACAATGGTTCGGGTATGTTTATTTTTTCTATTAGTTAGTATTTCATTTTCTTAAGTTTTATTTTTAAATATAAATTGTTAATTTAATGTAGTGTAAACAACAAAAAGCGGATGGGAATGCGGATACTTAGTTATCCAGCATATGTTTGAGTTTCTCGTTTCTATGTAGACCAATTTCCCATAAGAGTAAGTATTTTATATTTCTTTTTTTTAGAACGACAACTATTTATTCATCACCCAAAGAGTTACAACATATGCTAACAAGGCGCCTAACCTTATGTACCCAATATCCCATTTTCACTCGCACCTTATGTTAGCGCCTAAGCCTTATGTACCCAATATCCCATTTTCACTCGCACCTTATGTTAGCTCTAAGACCAAGAAGTAATTTATATTTCAGAAGTAGTTAGAATTTGTTTTAGGTGTGCGTATTATATATATATATTTTTTTTTCGATTATGTGTTGTAACTTATATCATTTACTTTTATTTTAGATGTGGAACAATACGAGCTATGCAACGGACAAGGATATCGATCTTATGTTGAAGACTTTAATGCCAATTTTTTTTTTAGTGAATTAGGTATTCGTATATTTTCGGGTTGAACGTGTATGGGTCGTGGGTAGTTTTGAACAGGTTTAGGATGATTTTGGTTTTGGAATCAACAAAAGAAATGTATATGATTTTGGAAGCAGCAAGAAATGTAGTGAATAGAAACGAGCAGCCAGCAGCAGGTTAAAAAACGAGCAGCCACCAGCAGGTGAAAAATGCTGCTGAAAAAAAAGGAACAACAGAATGTTCCTGAGCAGAAGACGCGGTATGTTTAAAACAGAAGACGTGGAGTGTTTAAACATAAGACGCGGTATATTAGCCATTGGGGTTGGTGGCCCAACGGTAGAAGCAAAAGCTTCTAGGAACACCTAAGGGGGAGGTTATGGGTTCAAGTCCCGCAAGGAGTAGAAATTTGCCGTTCAGAAAAAAAATTTAATTGCCCAGGTCAGAAGTCGCGGTCTAAGAATCAGAAGTCGCGGTCCAAGAATATCTAGCACACCATGTAGTTGTTGAGTCATGTAGTCTTCTATCTTGTCTATCTAGCACGCCAATGTTTGTCCATGATTGTTGCTTAACTATTTCTTCCATCTTCTCTACTTCATTTCTACATCTTTGTCTTTTCTCTTTTTGTTACTGACCAAATACCAAATATTGACTTAACATCTGATGTATCAGCAAAATGATAGTATGATCTGTTTGCCATTTTGGTAGATGAAGTTTAAAATATATACTGTGTGGAATTTATTGATAAAATTTTAAGATGGATATGAACATATTTATAGAAATAATTTTGAAAGATAATTAATTTCACGCGATATTTGATGTGATTATTTAAATCTTTAATTTGCACAATTGATAATTTATTATTTTGTCTCTTCGTTTTCTAAAGAATTCCTACATTTTTGTTTCCCAAGTTGTATACACTCTTCAGATACTCTAAAGTTTTTAAATTAAATAATCCATATAACAAAACTTTTTGTTTAACACGTTAACCCAAATATAATAACTATACTACGCTATGACTTTTAGTTCACGCGTTTTAAATGTATAAATTAGTAAACAAATCACGAATTTCTAATAAACCATCTTAACATTTGCATTTCAGTCTTCATCAATAGCATCAGTGGCTGCCCTAACTAATAACAAGAACATGAAATGAAGGAGTTTGTTGTTAATCAAATGAGCCAGTCCTATAAGATTTGAAGACTAAAGAGATTTGAAGATTTGTTTTGA